>VZQC01010028.1:627284-671962 GCA_009823505.1 Rhizomys pruinosus
GAGAGAGAGAGAGAGAGAGAGAGAGAGAGAGAGAGAAAGAGAAAGAGAAAGAGAGAAAGAAAGAAAAAAGAAAGAAAAGAAAGAAAGGAAAGAAAGAAAAAGAGAAAGAAAGAAAAAGAAAAGAGAAAGAAAGAGAGAGAAAGAAAGAAAGAAAAAGAAAAAGAAAGAAAAGAAAGGAGAAAGAAAGAAAGAAAAAGAAAGAAAGAAAGAAAGAAAGAAAGAAAGAAAGAAAGAAAGAAAGAAAGAAAGAAAGAAAGAAAGAAAGAAAGAAAAAGAAAGAAGAGAAAGAAAGAAAAGGGAAAGAAAGGATGCTGCTGGGCTTGCTTAGGAAATAAGAAGCCCTAGGTTGCTCTCTAGGAAGGCGTAGAGGGAACAGGCACAGGACACAGAAATCAAAATGAAGAGTGAGCAAGTAGAAAACTGAAAAAGTGCACTGAGATCAGAACACACCACATGCAGTGGAAAAGCAGAATCTAAGGCTTTGGATTCAGGATCAGGAGGTTGGCCAAAGTGGACCCATGTTGGTAGCGCCCCCTGGCATCCATTATCGGCAGCTACAAGTCCTTTTTGGAGAAAAGCTTGCCAAGATCCAGTAAATAACAACAGTTCAGATTCAGAGAAATCAAAATCCTAGGGAAAAATCACCATGAGTAAGAACCAATTGACAAAATTGCATTCCAAGTGCTTTGGGTATTGACTATCGAAATCAGAATACAAAGTACCACTGCATAATGACTTTATGATCCCATCCTGGATGGAAAAGTGAGTTTTGAGACTTACCTTCCCACAGTACACAATCTAGATAAACTATAAAACTGTTTTTAGATTTGTACAATGGATAATGCGATTCTGTGACCTTGAAATTAAAGAAACAAAGTGAATTCCACATTTTCTCTGGCTTTGTTTCTGGGGTCCTTCTGACACAACACAACGTTGTGGAAACCAAACAGAAAAGCATTCTCATTGGATGCTGGAATTAAATAACTGAAGTTCAATAATGGGGCCATTTACCTTAGTAAGCAAAATACCAGAGATGAAAGGTCTCCTACCAGAAAAAGCTTCAAAATCTGGATGTGGACCCTCTTGCTTATTTACCTGAATTTTAAGTTTACACCTGGTGGCTCATGCCTTTAATACTAGCACTTGGGAAGCAGAGGCAGGTAGATCTCTGTGAGTTCGAGGCCAGCCTGGTATACATAGTTCCAGGACAGCTGGGACTATAAGGAGACCCTGTCTCAAAAAGACCAAAATAAACAAACAAACAAGCAAAACAAAAAAAATTGGGCTGGAGAGATGGCCTAGCAGTTAAGTGTGCCGACTGCTCTTGCAGAGGACTTGGGTTTGATCCCCAGTGCCCACATGGCAGCTGAGAACCGTCTTTAACTCCAGTTCCAAGGGAATCCAACACCACCCTCTTCTGACCTCTAAGGCATTGCTTGACATGGGTGCACAAACCTACATGCAGACAGTACATTCATACAGCTACAAAAAAATAAAATAAAGTTTAACATGCACTGGACATGACATTTGGAGGCTTGGCATAGTGCATTAATATCTTTTTTTTTTTTTTTTTTAGTCTTTGAGACAGGGTCTGCCTATAGCCCCAGCTGCCCTGGAACTCGATATGTATATTTGGAACTTCCTATGTGGACCAGACTGGCCTGAACTCACAGAGATCCACCTGCCTCTGCTTCCCAAGTGCTGGGATTAAAGGCCTTCACCACCATGCCCGGTTTAGAGGTTTGTTTTTCTTTTAATGTCTAGTCTCTTGATATGTTAAACTAAAAAATGTAATTGCCACAATGAAAGAATTTTTTTTGTTTTTTTGTTTTTTTTTGAGACAGGGTCTCCCTGTAGCTCTGGCTGTCCTGGAACTCACTCTGTAGACCAGGCTGGCCTTGAACTCACAAAGATCCACCTGCCTCTGCCTCCCAAGTGCTAGGATTAAAGGCATGCACCACCACGCCCAGCAGAAGAATTTGTTTTAAGAAAGCAAAAGTCAGTGATCTACATGAAAAATATATGATATGGCTTTGTTTTTAAAGTTGACAATCTAGGGGCCTGGAGAGATGGCTCAGTGGTTAAGAGCACTGGGTACTCTTGCAAAAGACCCAGGTTCAACTCCCAGCACCCATATGGCAGCTAACAACCATCCATAACTCTAGTTCCAGGGGATCCGATGCCCTTTTCTGACTTCCTTGGTCATTGAACAACACAGGTACATGCAAGCATAACACTCATACATATAAAAGTAAAACTAAGTAAATTTTTAAAAACTAAAAAAAATAAAAATTAAAACTATATATATATATAAAATTAAAACTAAAAAATATAAAAGTAAATAAAAAATAGGTTAGATCTGATCAGTTCTTGTATGCATGTGTTGAAATATCACAGTACATCCCATTTATATTTACAATTAATATATGTTAATAAAAAATAGGAGATAAATACACTATGAAAACACTAATCAAATGAAGCCTAATATTAATATCAGACAAAATAGAATTCAGAAGGACTATGATGAGGGATACAGAAACTATATGATAAGAAGATAATCAATTCACTAAGGAGACAAAGTCATTCTAAATATATGTGCAGTAATAAAAATTTCAAAATAATAAACTACTGCCACAAAGTAGAGACAGTAAGGATGAAAGCTTTAACTCTTCTCTTTAAGTAATCAATGAAAATCAATTTGAAAAATCAGTTAGGGACTGGTGAGTTGACTTAGCTATTAAGAGCATGGGCTGCTCTTGCAGAAGACCTAGGTTTGATTCCAAGCACCCACATGGCAGATAACAACTGTCCATAACTCCAGTTCCAGGAGAATTTGATGCCATCTTCTGACTTGCACAACATAGGTGCCCTTACATACAGGCAGGGAATACTTTCTTATATATAAAATAAAAGTATAATGAATAAAGTATTTTAATAAATAAATAAAAATAATACACATTTTAAAAATCAGTTATAAAAAACCTGAACAATATTATCAACCACTTTATCTAATTGACATTTCTAGAATAATTTGGCAAAGAACAAAACACATTCCTTTCAAGCACACATAGATTAACAAACAACTTTAACAAAATAAACTAACAAATTTAAATAGTCAAAATTATACAAAGCATGTGAGTACATCATAACAAAATTAAATTAGCAATCAATAACATTCTTTAAAGCCTGAAACTTTCCAAATCATGTTAAGTGAAAAACAGCATATACCTAAATAACTCACAGAATAAAGTAGAAAACAACGCATAAAAGAAAAAATATTTTGAATTAAACATAAATAAAAATATATAACATACCAGAATTTGGGGAATAGCACTAAGCAGAGCATTCAATAACATCCAGTGCTTATCTTTTAAAAATGAAACAAAGTTCTAAAACCAATGGTTTGTGCTTCTACCTTAGGAAGCCAAGAAAAGAAAGGCAAATTGAATCAAAAGCAAGCAGAAGAAAGACAGTAATAAAAATATGTTCAGATATTGATCACTGAAAATCAAAGGAAAACAGTGAAATCGAAATCTGTTTCTTTTGGTTCAGCAGTTGGGGTGTCACAACCACTTTTGAGTCTAGCTGCAAGGGGGATCTGATGCCCTTGGGCTCCATGGGTGTAACACTCACATGTGTATATACAAACACATACCACACAACGAACACACATACCACACACACAAACACACCACATACAAACACACACCACACACATGAATACACACACCATACACACAAACACACACACACCACACACAAACACACACCACACACACACACCACACACACCACACACATAAACATAATTTTTAAAAATTTAAAATTTCGGTTTCTTTGAAAGAAAGCTAAAATCTCTAACCAGGCTGGTCAAGAAACTTAAGAGAGAAGCTATTAATTACAAGCACTAGGAGGGAAAACTAGGATGCTTTAACATATAGATCCTAAAAGAGTAGGAAAGGGAATGTTAACAACTTTATGCCAATAAATTTCATAGCTTAGATGAAATGGGTCAGCTCGGTGAAATATAGAAAATACCAAGCTTATTCCAAATCTATTTAGTGTATGTGTTAAATGGTTCTCAAGCTGATATGGAAAGGCATAAGCCCACTACAATGACAAAGAGAAACAAATTTGGAGAGCTCATGATATCTGCGTTCAGATTTATTTAAAGCTACATTGAAGACAGGACAATTTTAGAGAAAGACACATAAATTAACAGCACAGTAATAAAGAGTTCAGAAAAATATATGTGCAATTATATATTTTTTGTTTTTTTTTTTTTTTCAAAGTCAAAAGCCCATCTTTTTTAGGACGACTGCCCACCTTACAGAGGGAGTATGGAATGGGACAACTAACACCATTACAAAATGCAGTATACACAGTTACCTTTATAGGAGCTTCTTAAAATATGTACATATACATTTAAAAAAGACTAAAATAATTTTCGTCACAGAAGAAGAACATTTCCCCTATGAGAAACCAAAAGCTAACAAATTAAATCCCCAATGCCAGGGAATGTACTTCCTTTCTTGAAGATATTAAACAGGGACAAAGAAGACCCTCAAATACTAATGTTCATTGCACCTGTTCTAGGTTACCACCCGGACATTGATGGCAAGTACCCTATTATTTAAGGTACTGTATACATAACCTGGACAACAGACAATGAAAGATCAAGCTAGTGCTGATTTCAGAGCCTTTTTTTTTTTTTTCTTTTTTGCAAGTCTTTTTGTTGCTGTTGTTCCCTTTAATTTTTTTTTTTTCTCCAAAAAGTCCTGGGATCACCAGCTCCATCTCAGCGTCCTGAGTGCTGGGATCACCAGCTCCATCTCAGCGTCTTGAGTGCTGGGGCAATTATATTTTGATAAAGGTAACAAGGCAATCCATTGTAAAAAAGAAAATTACCATTTTCAACAAATAGTGTTGTCTCTGGATTTCTAAACCTAAATATAAACCTAAAGGTACAAACAAACAAACAAACAAACAAAAACCTAAAGGTACAAATGTCTAGAAGAAATGTCTAGAAGAAATACAGTAGAAAAGCTTCATGATGTTGAATAATAGAAACATTTCTGAGACAAGATACTAGGAGTATGATCAATTCAAGAAAAAATGGACACACTGGATTTCATTAAATGGAAGAACTTCTCTAGAAGGACATTTTAAGTGTAAAAAGACTAGCCATAGCAGGGTGTGGTGGCGCACGCCTTTAGTCCCAGCACTAGGGAGGCAGAGGCAGGTAGATCTCTGTGAGTTCAAGGCCAGCCTGGTCTACATAGCATGTTCCAGGCCAGCTGGGACAAAAGGGAGACCCTGTCTAAAAAACAAAAACAAAACAAAACAAAAAACTACCCACAAACTTTTAGAGAATATCAACATTGTTTGTTTGTATTTGTGTTTTTTGGTATTAGAGAATGACCTAGGGCATCACACACGCTAGACAAATACTCCACGACTGAGAAAATATTTTCAATCTCCTATTTGATAAAGTACTTATATACAAGCTATATAAAAATTCCAATACTCTATTTAAAAGAAAGGACAGCAGGAAGGAAGAAAGAAGAAAGAAGAAAGAAAGAGAGAAAGAAAGAAAAGAAAGGAAGGAAGGAAGGAAGGATTGATCATGAGGAATAAGCACCTGAAAAGTTACACAATGTAACTAGTTATTAGGAAAATGTTCATTAAAACCAAAATAAGTTACAGCTACAGACCTAGAATGATTTAAACAATTGGGAGAATATGAAGAAAGTGGAAGAATCTTATTTGTTTAGAGAGGTAAGGTCATAAAAGGATTTAATAACTTTGAGAAGCAGTTGGTTATTTCTTCTTCTGAAGTTACACATTTTCTTTTCTCTCTCTTTTTTTTTTTTAAGCATGCACCACAACACCAGGCTTAAAGACAGTACTTAGCCACCATGTGGGTGCTGGGATTCGAAACTGGGTCCTCTGCAAGAGCAGTCGGTGCTCTTAACCACTGAGCCATCTCTCCAGCCCCGAAGTTACACATTTTCTACATATAGTCCAGAAACTCTGAAAGTAGATGTTTACCCAAGTGAAATCATATATTAACTTCACACAAAAATTGAATGTGGACGTTTACAGTGGCTTTATTTCTAATTGTCCAAAAAACTAGAAACAGTCTAATTGTCCTTTGGTTGGGAATGAATAGTATTCAACAGAAAACTTACACAGCATTATATATGTGAATCTCTTCTGCTAAGTGAAACAAGCCAGACCTTAATGAGCATCTATTTATGTTTCTATTTATTTGACATTCTGGGAGAAGCATGACTAGAGTGATAGAAAAATACTTGTTAGGACCTCAGCTTGGGCAGAGGTACTGACTACAACATAACATATGGTCTTCAGGACAGATGGACTGCTTCTAATTCTTGTCCATTTGTGTTAGTTAAAGACTATGTTACACTTGGATTACACACAGGGTCTCCCCTAGCCCAAGATGCCCTCAAACTCCCTATATAGACAACAATGACTTTGAACTCCTGATCTTCCTCCCTCTTTCTTCCAAGTCCTGGGACTACAAGATTGGGTTAATGTGGGTGTACCCCAGCTTGGGCATGTGTGAGCTAACATTTCAGCCAGCATGCATTCTTTCTCTCTGCTTGCTGACTGAGTATACAATGTGATCAGTAGCCTCATGTTCCTGCCAACACACATTCCCTGCCTGAACACATTGTACCCTCAAACCATGAGCCTAAATAAACCCTCTTTCCTTTAAGCTGCTTTCGTCATTTTGTTACATTGATGAGGAAAGTGATACACACAAAGTTAGAGTCCCTGCGCTTCAGACAGAATTTTAGAAATTTCCTGGTCTCACTATAATCTTTTATCATAACATTCTTTTTATCATGAGTGTGGTGTGCGTGCTGGTGAGTTGGAAAGCATGCCATGGACAACTTTTTTTGAGTATGTTCTCTTTCCTCTTTTAAGTGGGTTCTGGGACTGGAACTCAAATCCTTAGGTTTGCTTTTGTCCACCGAACTGCTTTGCATGCCTGAGACTCTTGCAAATGATCCACAAAGTGGATCACTTTACCAAAGTATATACTTCCATCCTTCTGTAGCGGCTTCTTTCTATACATACTAGCAAAACTGAAATAGTAACCAGGATCAACATGGAATCAGAGAATCATGGTTTTTGTTCATTTTTATCTATATTAAGAAAAATTTGTGCCCTAGAGCTGATTCCTAGCACTGGAAAAAAAAAAAGCTCAGGAATGTATTAATATTTTTTCAAAATTATGTTTTACTAATTTTTAAAATAAAATAATACATTTCCTCTTTGTATTAAGTATCCACATTTAGAAGCTATGTCAGATTCCAGCTTTCTCCCTTTGCATCGTAAGTGTGAGGTCTTCCTCCTTACATTCTCTGCATTCCAGATCCCATGCTTGCTTCCCAGGGAGCACAGGAGAACTAGGGAAGCCAAAGTACAAAGGCCAGCTATGTTTTAATGATTTCCCCAAGCTGCAGCTTAATACTTCCGTGTATGTCCTGTAACATAAAGTGCTGGTGACATCTATCTAACAGAATACTAGACAATCTTGACATTCTAGGAGAAAATCATCCCAACTGAAAGAAAACAATGTTTTGGCTTACTTTGAGGAAAACAGGGAAAACAAATTTTAAATGACCTTGTCATTGCAATGTAAATAAAAACTCCAATTGTACATGCAAAGGCTAGGAGAATCAGAGACAATTATTATTGAAGAGGAAAACAACATAATATAGCAGGGATTTTGTGGTTGCAGTGTGGGACCATAGCCCAGGGCATCACTCTTGCTAGGGTGATACTCTGTTAAGAAACAACAAGTAAAGCCCTTAATCAGTTTTATACATATACGCCTGTTTCTGTCAACTGATATTATTTTGATATTTTATTTATTATTTTTTATTTTATGTGCATTGCCTGGATGTATGTAAATGCACCAGTATCATGCAATGCCTGCAGAAGTCAGAAGAGGGTATCAAATTCCTTGGAACTGGAGATACTGACACTTAGTAGCCATGTACGTGCTGGGAATTGAACTTGGGTCCTCTTCAAGAGCAGCCACTATTATTTATTTATTTATTTATTTATTTATTTATTTATTTATTATCAAATCTAGACCCGTGTCCCCCCTCATCCCCCCACCCCACCAGAGCTCATGCATTCTGCCAAACATGCTTTTCATCTCTTTCTCAGTCTTTCTCAATACTCTCCATGAAGAAGTTGACTGTTTTGAGCAGAAGTTCACTGTTTCAGTTAGTTCTTCGATGCAGTCCTTTCTGTTGTTGTTGTTGTTGTTGCTGTTGTTGTTTCCAATATGCATCACTCCCAGCTGCTTTGGACAAAAGCTCAAGGGGCCATGCACAAGAAATACTTACAACTAGGTAATTGCAGCCACTATTCTTAACTTCTGAGACATCTCTACAGCCCTTCAACCGATTTTCTTAAGGTTGAGAATTGAGGTGAAATCACTGAATTATACTCACCTTCACCTATGTTCTTCATTCATCATCATTCCCCTTGATGTAAACAGAAAAATTATTTTAAATTCTTCATAAATTTATAAGTTGTACTTTATTTTTAAAAGACAGCTTAATTTATGTATGATCTGTAAATATGTCAAATGTATTAATACATAGAGCTTTAATTCTCTTGAAAAAAAGAATAATTTGTTCCTTTATATTTTATAAATTATGTCTAATCTACATTAATATTTATTATTTTGTAAATCTCTTTTTTATTGAAATTTTGTTCATGTCATACAATATATCTTTTTTTTTGGTCTTTTTGAGACAGGGTCTCCCTGTAGCCCCAGCTATCCTGGAACTCTCTCTGTAGACCAGTCTGGCCTTGAACTCACAAAGATCCACCTGCCTCTGCCTCCCGAGTGCAAGGATTAAAGGCGTGCACCACCACGCCCGGCTTCATACAATATATCTTAATCTTAATCATATTTGGACACCTTCCCCTATCTGAAGCCCCTATAGCACCCCACCCAGTTTCATGGGTTCTGTCATTAATTTTTTAAAAAATTATTTATTTATTATTTTTTATGTGTATGAGTGTACTGTCTGCATGTAGGTTGGTGCAACCGTGTCATGCAATGCTGTGGAGTTCAGAAGAGGGCATCAGATTCCCTTGGAACTGGAGTTAAAGACAGTTCTTAGCCACCATGTGGGTCCTGGGAATCGAACCCAGGTCCGCTGCAAGAGCAGTTGGTGCTCTTCACCACTGAGCCATCTCTCCAGCCCCTGTCATTATTAATTTGTAAATTTCTAATTCATTTTTTCTCTTAGCTTTTCCCAATGGAATTTCTGATGAATAGCATCTAATGATTCTTTTAATTTCCTGCCAAAATTATGAGTTTTTTAAAAATTAGGCTGAAAGATGTCATGTTTGAAGTCTTCTCCTTGGCAAGCCCAAACCACCATCAGTTCTACCCTCATGTTCCACACTGGAGTTTTCCCTTCCCTTGGTCACCAAATGAGGTCCAGAACACACGGTGTCCTGTCTTGATCTTCCTGTACTGGTCTTCATGATACAGCCTGAGTAGTCCAACAATGGCAGTCTATACTCTGAAGAGGGAGAAACCCCAGTAGTAGCTCAGTCCACAACTTGGATGTCTCAGCAGTCCCCAGCGGGCACTGAAGGTTTGGAGGATTCTTGGAGAGACATGAGTCTTCAGTCCATATTCGAAGGTTGAAAAGCTGTGTCTTCTCACGTCTTTGAGGGATGGCAAAAGCAGTGGCAGCCATACGGTAGCTGCACTTGCCAGTAAGACAGGCAAAATAAGTGTGCTCTTTTGTCTTTTTACTAAGATCTCAAGTTTTATACCTGAAGTACAATTTCTCAGGACTTACTATTTATTTATTTCTGGTTGTTTCCTTTTGGATGTTTAAGGACACACAGCCTGGATTAACCAAGGTTTTTGTTTTCTCAAGGTCAGTTGAGGATCTGGTCCTTAAGGGTCATTCAGGTCTTTTTGGGAGGTAGGGAGCCCCTGGATCATTTTGGCTTTTCAATCATCAGTTCCATCAGTTCCATCCACTTGAGGACAAAGTCAGGTCTTGCTAGACCAGGCTTCCCTTTTTGAAGCATGACCAGACTTTCCTCTTTATTGACTGAAAACTGGCTGAAGTCCCATTAGTGGATCTCCAAGACCTCCCTGCACAGGAAGACTGGTGATTCACATTTGCAGGACATTTCAAGAGATGCCCCCATGCATAGTCCCCTGGGACTTAGTTGACCTCTGAGGGCAAGGAAAAAAGTTATCCCTTAAGACCCTCAGCCAAATTGGTATGGGCATTAAGTATGGTCGTTAGGCATCCAGAAAGGCTAAATTACATCAGCCTGATACTTTTAACTATAATATTTTAGAAAATGCTTGGACAAAAGCTCAAACTGCCTTGTTTAAGAAATACTGAGAGCATTCCCATAAAATAAACACTGTGGTTAGACATAACATCATGACAAACCAGTTTTTAGTGCATTCCTTTGATTTTATATTACTCTAAAGTATACATACATATCCTTCATCCATATACCAAAGCTTCCTAACTCTGAAAATAAATGGTAGCTTAGTTCTAGAACCTGTTAAGGATTCACAGTATAAGAGCACAGTCGTTTTCAGATCACATTAACATTGCTCAGTTTGCCTTACAACTAGGTAATTGGTGCTAGCATCCACAGATGAGGTATACCATTCGTCCTTTGTTTTTCTGGGACTGCGTTACTTCACTTAGCATGTTGTCTTCTAGTTCCATCCATTTACCTGCAAAGTCCATGATGTCATCTTTCTTTACCACTGCATAGAACTTCATTGTGTATATGTAACACATTTTCTCTATCCACTCGTCAGTTGAGGGGCACTTGGGTTGGTTCCAGCTCTTTGCTATTGTGAAGAGAGCTGCAATAAACATGGCTGTGCATGTATCTCTGCAGTAAGATGAGTCTTGTGGATCTATACCCAAGAGTGGTATGACTGGGTCAGGTGGCAAGCTCTTTTTGAGTCTTCCAAGGGTTCTCCACACTGCTTTCCATAGTGGCGGTACGAGTTTACATTCCCACCGGCAGAGGATGAGTGTTCCCCTTTTCCCACAATCTCTCCAGCATTTGGTATTATTTGTTTTCTTGATCCTAGCCAGTCTTATCAGAGTGAGATGTTATCTTAAAGTGGTTTTAATCTGCATTTCCTTAATTATTAGCCACGTTGAACACTTTTAAAGATGTTTCTCAGCCATCTCTAATTCAAGTCTGATCAAATTTATTGGAGCTGCATACTTCCATTGCTTTTATTGTGGTTCTAACACAGATTTAACTACTATTCTTTCTCTTTTTTTCCCCCTAAAAATGGTTGTGATGATCATTCTTGGTTGGCAACTTGATTGAATCAATAATCAACTCAAAGACATACTCTGGCCAAGCCTTTGGTATTTTCTGCAAAGCTTCAAAGAGGAAAAGACTTGCCCCTAGATGGGGCAGCAACTTCTGGTCACATCCCAGATGTAAAAACGGCCGAGCAAAAAGCAGTGCTGCTCTTGTCTACCCATTTTGCTCTTCCTGAGTGAGTGCATCTGATCTGTTGCTGTTGACATAGAAACCCAACTTCTTTGGCCTTTCAATACAGATTGAAGACCAGTAGCTCTCCAGGAATTCTCCAGGCCTTCAGTGACAGACTGGTGACTCACCCAGCTCATAGACTGAACAGTTATGAGCAGCCTCAGCCTCCCCAGTATGGAGCCAGCCATTGTTGGACTATCCAGTATATATCATGTAAGCCATTACCCTTAGTAATATATATTCACTCTATCAGTTCTGTTCCTCTAGAGACCCTTTGTCTAATAGGTGTTTTTATTAATTTTTAAAGCTAGTATAGTAAGGGGTACCATTGCCAGATGCATTGGCACTCACTAGTAATCCCAATGGAGTGGGGGGTGGAGGTAGGAGGATCAGGAGTTCAGGGTCACCCTGAGGTACATGAGACCCTGTACATACATTCCTTCCAAAAACAATGGGTTTCACTATGGCCTTCATATGGGTTCATATATGAACCTTGTTCTTATCCCCTGCCTCACCACCTTCCTCCACCCCCCTATGCCATCTTGATGGTCCTCTTCTTCCTACCCTGAATAACCCTCTTCTTTCCTATAACATGCATTTCATTTACCCTCTTCCACCTTAAGATCTCTCCTTTCTCTCTCATGGTCCTCTTTCCACTTTCAAGATCTACTGTTCGGTGTTTGTTTTTGTTTTTGTTGCTGTTGTTGTTTAGGTCATGTTTGTTTGTTTTAGGTTTGTGTTTTTGTTTGTGTTTTTGTTTTGAGACAGGATAGCCCAGGCTGACCTATTCTTTATGGACCTAACAATGGTCTTGAACTCCTTTCTCTTCCCTGCCTCTAAGTGCTAGGATTACAGATGTGCACCAGCACACCTGGCTCTGGTGCACTGTTCTGAATGAAGCAGTGAGCCTGCTTTCTTATCAATCTCATGCTACACAAAGAATTGAAGTTATTGATTTCAGATGTGGTCTTCAAGTGATATTATCTCAACAGAATCTATAATCACTTCTGAGCCATAGGCTATAAATTGTCCAATAGGCCATTTTTCATCTTTTAATAATAAATTTTTTGCCTGTTGGCTGACTTGCCATCAGTAATAAATACTATTTTTTCTAGCCTCTTGCAAACCAATGTGGTCAACTGACTATTTTCTGATCCCTGAGATATATAAGATGTATTATTGTTTAAAACATCCAGAAAATGTCCTTGAAGTGGGGGCAAATGCTTCCTTCCACCTTTCCTCCTTCTGGATAGAGTCTTTACCACAAATAAGTTTGGGAATGGTGTCATGAGTCATACAACCAGCAATGAGTTGTGACAACATATGTAAAATATTGTTTACTAGGGAAGCTTGTGAGAGACTTTGCATTTATTTTTTATTTTTATAAAGGGCTGGTCACATGTGTACCCTTTGCCTGGTATGTACTAAAATTCCAGACTTTCAGAGGGTAGCAAATGTTCAACATAAATCATACTGTTTGTACAACCAATTTGGGCATAGTGACTCATCTGTTCTGGAAAAGGTGGAAATTCTCCCTAAATTCAAGTCCCCAGACACCAGTCTCAAGCCAACTTTCCCAACAGGACTGTATGATCTCAGGCCTGTGATTTTAACTCTTTTCTACATACGGCCTCAACTAACTGGTGCTTTATTCCTGAGCAGAAAGCAGTCAGTGGTGTTAAGAAAAAGGTTTTCAGGGCTGGAGAATGGCTCAATCGTAAGAGCACTGAATGCTGTTGCAGAGGACTCGGGTTCAACTCCCAGCAACCACATGGCATTTAACAACTGTCCTAACTCCAGTTCCAGGGGCTCCAACACCCTCTTCTGATCTCTGCGGGCATTTCCCAACATGGGTGCACTTACATACTGCAGGCAATACATTCATATACATAATTTTTTTTAAGTTCTTAGATGCTGTATTAGTTACTTTTCTTGTTGATTCAGAAAAATCCCCTGACAAAGCAACCTAGGAAGAAAGGAAAGATTTTTCACTCACAGTTTGAAGTTATCGTACATCACTATGGGGAAGTTATAAAGGCTGGAGCTTGAGTCAGCCAGTCACATCGCATCTGCCGACAAGAAATAGCCAGCAATGGATGCTTGTTCTCTGTTCCCCTCTCCTTCTTATTCACCTGTGAGTCAGTCCATGAAATGGTACTACCTACATTTATGGTAGGTCTTCTACCTCAGGCCTGCCCAGCGGCCAACCTAATCTAGACAGTTCCTCACAGAGGCATCTTTTTGCCAGGTGATTCTAGATCTCATGAAGTTGTTGATTGAAATTACCCATCATAGATGTTAGGAGAACCAAACTATTGAATGGTCTTTAGAGTAGTGATTTTTTTTTTTTTTTTTCTTTTTGAGACAGGGTCTCCTTGTAGCCCCAGCTGTCCTGGAACTCGCTCTGAAAACCAGGCTGGCCTTGAACTCACAAAGATCCACCTGCCTCTGCCTCCCCAGTGCTAGGATTAAAGGCATTCGCCACCACACCCGGCTTACAGTAGTGATTTTTTTAGTTTGGATCATCAGTAAGAGGTCACATGTTTTCTCTTGAGTGTTGTGAAGGATACATCATTTTCAGGATAGGATAACTCTGCTCATAACTTTTTGCCTGCCTGATTGTCTTAGAAATGGAATTTAGATTTATTTTTGCAGAGATGGAGGGAACAAAATCTTCAGCTGTGCTACTCATCCTCGCTCTGCCCCTTCCAGTGTGCCGTGAATAAAAGGAAATCATTGTAGTGCAGAGTGGTATGTTAGTAATCCTCACCTACCGAGAGTTTAGGGCTGGAAGGTTGCCTCAGGGGTTAAGAGCACTGGCTGTTCTTGCAGAGGATCCAGGTTCGAACCAAAGCACCCACATGGCAGCTAGCTATATCTGTAACTCTAGTTTCATTACCCCCTTCTGACCTCCATAGCATTCTTCTGATCTCCACAGGCACTGCACAACATGGGCGCACTTACATGCGCTTATATGCATACTTACAGGCATAATACTCATACACATAAAATAAAAATAACAAATCAAAAAAATTTTTACAAGGAGAGTTTAACATTGTGTCATCCCGAAAAAGAGGGTGGTATTTAGACTTCAAAAACATCTGGCTCACTAGTGATTTAGTAATGTTATTAGAAATTATGACTTGACTTTTAGGAAAATGGTTTCTCCTTCCAACATGGGTGCTGTCACCAGGTGAAGTCTTTCCCTTGACATATTTGTTTGTTTTGTGTTCATGCATTCATTGTGTATGTGTGAGCACAGGTACACATAACTTGACATTTACTTGTTTACTTTGTGTTCATGCATTCAGTGTGTGTGTGAGCACAGATACACATAACTGCATGCCATGATACATGAGGACGTGAGGAACGATGGTGAGAGGGCACCCAGGTTCTAGCGATAAATTCAGGTAGCCTCAGGCTTAGTGGTCAGTACCTTTACCTATTGTGCTGCCCCCCTCCCCCCATTTTATGCTTCTTGGGTTTTTTTTTTTTTTATGTGTGTGACGGTTTTTGTTTGTTTTGTTTTTAAAAACAAATAAAGCAGTTAAAGCCAATTCATACCAGGAGTAAAAATTATACAGGAAGAAAAAGCAAAACCTGTTACTTACCAGAGACATACTATGGAAGGCAGGATTCAAACACAGAAACACAGCAAATTACCAACTGGGAGTGTCATAGCTCCAACTGGTTATATAGACCAGGTTGGCCTTAGTCTCACAGAGATCCACCAGCCTCTGCCTCCCAGGTGGATGGCATGTGCCACTATGCCTAGCAATTCTTGTCTTCTTGAAGGAAAGAATTCAGCAGAGACACTGACACTTTAAGCAGAAGTTTGTTTAACAAAGCAAAGGACAGTACATACCACTCCAGAGGGAGATTGGAGAAGGTTGACCCAGATGTGAGGGCTGGGTAGCAGCCCAATGTGTTCTGTGGTGTGGATTTTTGAGAAGTTTTTATGAATATTTATTAGCTGAGCGGCATATTCATGATGTAAGGTGACCTCTTCTCTTCCAAAATCATATGTACTAGATCTCTTTAAAGGTATTTTTTTTCTGTGATCCTCTTGAAAAACCGTGAAAGGGAGGGCCAGTCACAACTACAATGTAAATGATATTATAATGAAGCCGACAGACCCTTCATTACTGGGCATGTGCCCCAGATGAGGAAGTTTCTTTGTGCCTTAGTTTCTGATGTAATGGGGAAAACCTGATTGTGGCTTTAAGGAGCTGAACTACAAAGGGGCTTTCTGATCATTGGGGGACACGGGGATCAGGATACAGCAGCAGTTTCCATGGTTACCTTGTACCTATTTCCTTGCCTACCTGGTCTAAGATACCAGTGGAATAAGCTGAATTACCTTGTAAAAAATGAAGGCTACTTAACAATTTGTCAAGTGTGTTTTGTCTTTGAATAAGTAAAGAAATATCAGGTTCTTTGATGAATATGAAGCTCCGAGTTGGTAATTTGCTGTTTCTGTGTTTGAATCCTACCTTCCATATGTCTCTGATAAGTAACTAAGGTTTTGCTTTTTCTTCCTACATCATTTTTATCCCTGGTGTGAATTGCTTTATTTGAAAATGCCCTTTTATTTGATTTCCTTGGAAAATGCAAATTAATTTTTAAAATGTTGTGGAAGCAAAATTGCTACATTTTAAAAAGGTCTCTTAAAATTAACTCATTCAGGGAAAACAGATATAAAAGTATCAAAATAATGAGTCTAAGAAGGCTGGGCTAGAACTCATTCCTGAATGTACCTGACAATGATTAATTTCATATGATCACATATATCAAAATAGACATTTATAGACCTGTCAGGGTTGCATGTTAAGTGTTTGTAATAGCTTGGAAGATAGGGAGATATTGGAACTTCCAAATTCAGTACTTTGGGGGAGGGAGTTATCTGAAAGACCTTCTGAAATATAAAACATCTAGTAATTCATAATAAGAGATCCTGAGTTTTTGTTCAAATGCATAGCTGATGTCTTCTAAGGGGGAGGGTCGGTGGTAGGATCCCAGGGATCAAAAGGTGAATAAGCTGGGAAGCAGGATGGCTAGGTGCAG
Organism: Rhizomys pruinosus; assembly: GCA_009823505.1. NCBI lineage: Eukaryota > Metazoa > Chordata > Mammalia > Rodentia > Spalacidae > Rhizomys > Rhizomys pruinosus. Next base: position 643,920 of record VZQC01010028.1, read on the forward strand.
TTTGCGTGGTGATTTGTTGAGGTCATTTGACAATATTGATGTTTTTTTCTTGGTTGTGTTATTTTTAAAATATTTTATTACTTTATTTTATGCGTACACGTGTATTGCTTGCATGTTGATAGGTGTTCCTGTGTTGTGCACTGCCCTCGGAGGTCAGAAGGGGGAGTCCAATCCCCTGGAACTAGACTAGAGTAATAGATGGTTGTTAGCCACCATGTGGGTGCTGGGAATTGAACCCTGGTCCTCTGCAAGAGCAGCCAGTGCTCTTAACCACTAAGCTGTCTCTCCAGCCCCCAAATTGTGTTATGTTTTGAGACAGAACCTTGCTATGTTGCCTAGGTTGGCCTGGACTTCTGAGCTCAAATGGTTCTCTTTCTCCTAGGTAGCACTATGACTTGCCAAGTGGCAGGGGTTATAGGCATATCACCTCATCTGGCTAACAAAAGTAATTTGGGAGACGTAAGATTTTGGGGCCTGTGAAGGGATGAGGAGTTGAAACTGAGCATGTGCCTCAGCAGATTCAGTATTGATTTTGTTGCAGCTGAAATGATTCTGGATGTTGACAGGACCTGGCCAAGCCAGATGGTATGGAGAAGGGAAGCCTTAGGATCTGGTTCATAAACACACACACTTTCATTCAGGGAGAGAATCACTAACCCTGCAGACATTTGTTTCTGGTTTATCCATGACATAGCTCTGATATCTCCGGCAGGAACACCCTCAGGTGTTGTAGGATTTGGCTGCTCTGGCTGGCACCTGCAAATACTCCAGAGATGTGACTGGGGTCTGAAGGAGTGACATTGCCAAGTGGTTTATAGAACTGCAGTTGGGGAGGAGAGCCGTACCAGCTAATGGCTGAGATGGCGCAAATGCTGAGCTGCCTGAGCTGAGGTGGCATAGGCTGGTGGTGCCACATTGCTCCAGGATCAGGCTGCTGCTGGGCTTTGTATGAAGCTGTAGTTTTGTCTGCCCTGATACCCTGTATGTCTCCTGCTTCCCCAATCCTTACAAATTTTTCCCAAGAGCACTGTCTCAACAAATCTTTCACAGAATTTGTATGTCAAACCCTGCTCCTGAGGAATCTGACTGGTATAGACGAGTATGTGCTATACCGGTAGGCCCCAAATTTTTATGTAGAATGAGAATCCATGTGTGGTGGTTTTTTGGTGATGGGGCCTTTGGAAGGAGACTAAGTCATGAAGATAGAATTCACAAGTGGATTAGAACCTTCTAAGTTTCTCCAGAGAGAATTAGTTCGCTCTCTACTATGTAAGGACATGAGAGAAGTTGGCAGTGTGCAACCTGGAAGAGAGCCTCTCTAGTACCTGACCATAGTGGCACTCTAATTTTGGACTGCCTGTGTCCAGACCGTGAAAAATATTTGTTATTTATAAGATGCTCAGTGTTACTTGATCGTAGCAGCTAGAATTGTGTTATTGACCTATTTAATGTTTACCTTTGATTGTGAAGTTGGCAGGATCTAGACTCCTTCTGTGAGGGAGTTTCTAGATTGTGTTGAGATAGGAAAGCCTACCCCATCTGTGGATAGTACTATTCCATATGTGAGGAATATCGCTCTCAGCTGGATATTTGTCAGGAGAGAAATAGGGATACTGTAGGCTCAAATCATGAGACTTCTGAGAGAACTGGGCTATGGGGCATTCATTCATATCATATTCTGACAAAGGATCTGACTTTACTATACATATTTCCCCAGAACTTGAGTACCACTTAGTTTAAAAGTAATAAACTAGCTTGGTGTGGTGATGCACACCTTTGATCCCAGCACTCAGGAGGCAGAGGTAGGTGGATCTCTATGAATTAAAGGCCAGCCTGGTCTACATAGTGAGTTGCAGGGCAGTTGGGAATATAGGGAGACCCTGTCTCAAAAAGACCTAGAAAAAAATTAATAAACTATTTCATTAGGCAGAGGAAATTTCAAGATAAGATAACATTCATCCCTTTCTGCTTCCTGACTACGGATGCAATGTGACTAGCTTCCTCAAACTCCTCCTACCATGCTTGTTCTTCCACCACAGATTATGCCCTTAAACTGTGAGCTCAAATAAACCCTTCCTCCCTTAACTTAGGTTTGTCAGGTATTTTGTCACAGCAACAAGAAAAATAACCAATGCAGCCCAAGATACTTTCCTAATGTCTACTCCAGACATAATCCAAATGGAAGAGAATTTTCCTGTTGTTTCTCTTCTAAGTGAATGCAGTACAAACTCTATGTGTCCTTTAATACCATGTGGTCTGGTTTTCTCCCTTTCATGATTTATGTATATCTTAGGTGACCACCATAATCTAGAACATTTCTTTTAGGTATATTGTTATTAAAAAGAAGAAAACTCGGGCTGGAGAGATAGCCTAGTGGTTAAGAGCGCCGACCGCTCTTGCAGAGGACCCGGGTTCGATCCACAGCACCCACATGGCGGCCGAGAACCGTCTGAAACTCCAGTTCCAGGAGAACTCCAGCTCCAGGGGAATCCGAGACCCTCTTCTGACCTCCGCGGCGTTGCACGACACGGGTGCACAAACTTGCATGCAGACAGTGCATTCATACACATACAGAAATAAATAATAAAAAAAAAATTTTTTTTAAAAAGAAGAAAACTCTGCCTCTGAGGCATGTAGGAGGTAGCACAGTTTCCGTGCTTCACTTGACATAGCTTCTACTATGTAGGATGAAGCTTGACGAGTTCATTGTATTAGCTGAAGTGTAAGACTAAATTCCATCCTAACTTTAGAAAAGATTGCTTTCAGTAATGCTATTAGAGATATGTCAGGGTTAAGCTTTCACATGTGATTATAGATGTACTGAAATCATTGCGCTGAAAGAAAAGATATGGCTTCTGTGCCTAAATAAAACTTATTAATTTAATATAAACATTTTTGAAACCACCGCAATATCTCAACGAGCTATTTTTCTAAGAACTGAGGTGAAAGAGCTGACATTGGTGACCACAGAGGATATTTCTTTGCTCTTCTTTACAAGAACCTGGCAACAACCAGCCTATAATAGCTACTGAAGTTTGCTCTCAGCTAGATATGTCCTAAGCCACAGTTATGTTTGAATTATATTTTATTTCAAGTCATAGTATTTGTAACATCTAAAATACTAAAGAGTATGAGAACAATAACTTTATTTTAAAAACAGATTTATTTATATTTTAAATTATGAGAATGCATCTTTGTCTCTGGGTGGGTTTGTACATATAAGGACAGGTACCCACAGAGACCAGAAGAAGGTGTCAGACTTCCTGGAGCTGGAGTTATAGGTGGTTGTGAGCCACCCAGTCAGTGTTAGGAACCGTTAGGTCTTCTGCAAGAGCAGTACATGTTCTTTTTTTTTTTTTTTTTTTTTTAAAAAAAAAAAAAAAAAAAAACAACATTTTCCTGAGAATTAAATGCAATGGATTTTGATCATATTCAGACTCCACTCCCATATCTCCTGTCAGATCCACACCCAACTTTATACTCCATCCCCACACTTCATGTCCTCTATTTTTCTTTTTTTTCTTTTTTTAAATTTTTATTTATTTTATTATGTGTATGAATGTACTGTCTGCATGTAGGTCTGTGCACCCGTGTCGTGCAATGCCGCGGAGGTCAGAAGAGGGCGTCGGAGACCCCTGGAAGTGGAGTTAAAGACGGTTTTCAGCTGCCATGTGGGTGCTGGGGATCGAACCCGGGTCCTCTGCAAGAGCAGTTGGCGCTCTTAACCACTAGGCCATCCCTCCAGCCCCATGTACTCTATTTTTCTAAAGGCCTATTGAGTCTCATTTGTATTCCCCAGACACTTGTGGATGTGGTCCATCCCCTGGAGTGTGGGTCACATCCTTGCTGAAGGTGGACTCTCTCTTTCCCAACACTATCAATTGCCAATTGATAGATTGAGCTGAGGCTTCCTGCTCACCTTCTCCCTCTCTGATGCTGGGATTGTATCTGGCTTGGGTTAGCAGAGGCCTTGTGGGTGCTGTCACAAATGATGTAGGATCATATGTGCAACCGCACTGTCATGTCTGGAAAGTATGGTTTTCTTGTATCCCCCCTCCACATATGCTTCTGCTATCTTTCTGTCTCCTCTTTTGTAATGATCCCTCAGCATTGGTAGGAAAGTGTATGATACAGAGCTCCCACTTGGGGCTGAGCACTCTGCAGTCTTGTTATCTGCACATTGACCAAAGTCTCCACTGGAAAGTCAGGTGCTATTCGGGAAGACCTGGCTTTATATGTGATTTGCTCTTTCTCTCTTGCAGCTTTCAATATCCTTTCTTTGTTCTGTGAATTTAGTGTTTTATTATGTGATGCAAGGAATTTCTTTTCTGGTCCTGTTTAGTATTCTGTATGCCTCTTTCACCTTGATAGGGATATCTTTCCTTAGATTTGAGAAGTTTTCTTCTATAATTTTTTTGAAAACAGTTTCTGTGCTTTTCACTTGTTTTTTTTTCTCCTTCTATACATTTGATTCATAAGTTTGGTCTTTTTATAGTGTTACTATTTATGATTTTTAAAAAAGATTTAACATTTTATTTGACTAAATGATCCAATTCATCTAACTTGTCTTCAAGTCTTGATATTCTCTCTTCTACTTGATCCATTCTATTGGTGAGGCTGTTCACTGAGTTTTTTTTTTTATTTTACTGATTGAGGTTTTCATTTCAAATTTTATTTCAGTTTTGCTTTTTTTCATAAACTCCATTTCTCTATTAAATCCCATTTTCACATCCTGGATTGACTTCTGTAATTCATTCAACTGTCTGTGTTTTTTGCACTCTTCCTTATGGAATTTATTCATATCCTCTTTGAGGTCCTTGAACATATTTATAATTTCTATTTTGAAATTATTCCCTTGTGCATCAGCTAAGTTACTCTTACCGGGGACAGTGCAATGGATGTACTAATTTCTTTTTTTCCTTCCCTTTCCCCTTCCTTCCTCCTTCCCTCCTTCCTTTGTCTTGTTTTATTTTGTTTTGAGACAGGTAGTCCCAGCTGACCTGACCTGGAACTTGCTATGTTGACCAGTTTGGCCTCCATCTCACAGTGAACTGTCTGCCTCTGCCTCCCCAGTGCTGGGATTAAAGGCACAAGCTGAAATGCATGGCTTTTGTTTTGTTTTGTTTAAAAAATATTTGATTTCTTATTTTTATTTTATGTGTATGAGTGTATTGCCTTCATGTATGTTAAGTATACCCATGTCATGTCATGTCCAAGGAGGTCAGAAGAGAGTGTCAAATTTCTTGAAACTGGAGTTATGGATGGCTGTTAACCTCCATGGGGTGCTGGGAATCTCACCCATGTCCTCTGCAAGAGTAGCCAGAGCTCTTACTGCCGAGCCATCTCTCCAGCTCCTTTTTTTCTTTTCTTTTCTGTTCTTTTTTCTTTCTTTTTTTCTTTTTTTTAATTTTGAGACTTGGTCTTACTAGGCAGTCCTGGCTACCCTAGCCTAGAACTCACTAGGTAGATGAGGGTGACTTTGAACTCACAGACAGCTGACTGCTTCTGCCTCCTGCATGCTGGGATTAAAGACATGTGCCACCATGTCCAGATAAGGTAATTTCCTGATGAGACACCTCATAATTTGGAGGCATACACCTATTTAGCACCCACTTCTTCAAGTTGGCCAATCCAAAATTAGGGGGGAGGACACCATTGAAACCCTTAAAACCCAAATTCTCCTAGGAGTGACATTGGATTTCAGTTTCTGGGTCCCCTGTCCACTTGTAGAGAGCTTCACCTTTCTGTAGGAGTGTGTGTGCATGCGTGGTTCTTTATGTGAATGGATGTGATTCTTTTTCTTTCATTAAAAGTTCATTTGACTGTTGCTCCCTGCTGGTTTGAGCTTTTTCCTGTCTTTTAATTCTTTAATTGACTAAGAAAACAAACCCACCAGTATTCCTAGATTGATAATTATATAAACCTATGACACCTACCTGGCAGGAGGAAGGGCTATGGGAGGGCCTACCTGGGGTTGACTGGAGCTAAGAGGTCCAGATAGCAAGGAGCGAGAGTGACTAGATAAGGGATTTGGGAGTGTCTGCCTGGAGTCAGGGTTGCTAGAGGCATACTGTCCCTCCAGCCCCACAGTTCCACAATCCCAATGGCTTGGAGGAAGGGTCTGGGGCGTCTGCTTAGAGTCAGAGCCACAGGAGCAGCAACCACTGTGCAATCTCCCCAGCTCCCACGACTTTATTTTTTTTTTAATTTAATTTATTTTTTAATTTATTTTAATTTATTTTAATTTATTTATTTTTTTTGTCTTTTTCGAGACAGGGTCTCCCTATAGCCACAGCTGTCCTGGAACTCACTCTGTAGACCAGGCTGGGCTTGAACTCACAAAGATCCGCCTGCCTCTGCCTCCCAAGTACTAGGATTGTATGTGCATGAATGTACTGTCTGCATGTAGGTCTGTGCACCCGTGTCATGCAATGCCGCGGAGGTCAGAAGAGGGTGTCGGATTCCCCTGGAACTGGAGTTAAAGACGGTTTTCAGCCTCCATGTGGGTGCTGGGGATCGAACCCGGGTCCTCTGCAAGAGCAGTCGGTGCTTTTAACCACTAGGCCATCTCTCCAGCCCCATTACTTTATTTTATTTATTTTTTTAAAATCTTTTTTTTAAATTTTTATTTATTTATTTATGTGTATGAATGTACTGTCTGCATGTAGGTTTGTGCACACGTGTCAAAGCCGTGGAGGTCAGAAGAGGGTGTCGGATTCCCCTGGAACTGGAGTTCTCCTGGAATTGGAGTTACAGACGGTTCTCAGCTGCCATGTGGGTTCTGGGGATCGAACCCGGGTCCTCTGCAAGAGCAGTCGGTGCTCTTAACCACTAGGCCATCTCTCCAGCCCACGACTTTATTTTTTAATGCTCATTTTTCTATAAGACTTTTCAAAGACTTTTTATATGACCGAGAGACATAGAAAATGGTTTTCAGTCAATGTTCTGGAGAAATGTGGTGCCATAAGACCTCAAGTCACCAGAACTGAGCAACCTAGCCATAAGGCCTAGGTAGAAAACAAGTGGCTAACTCAATTGAGCAACCTAAGAAAGTGGAATAAAGGGATTACTTACAGATGTGTGGACCACGTATGGAGAAACTACAACCTAAAGAGCGATCTTCTTGGGCTAGTGCCTCCTGAAGTATCTGCAGTCTTGAAGGAGCTAGATGCTAGAGGAGTAATGAGATCAGAGAGTCCAGCACTGTGTGGAGGAGTCTGTCTGATGGACCTGGAACCTCGGGAGCAAGGACACAGCCAGCTGTGACGACTCCTTCAGAAAGATGCTGGAGAAACATCACTCTTTTTCCTGCTGATTGATTACTACGGTTCCCCAGGGACCACAGGAAGCTGGGAGCGAGGAGGCAGTCCACGAAGATAGTGTTGGGGAGCACCGAGGGTACACAACAGTAAGAGCTTGGAGAGGAGAATCTGGAGTGTAAACGAAAAAATAGATATCCAATGGAAAAAAAATTAGCACCTCACTCCTGTGCCCAGAGGGTATATTCTACATTTCCTCCCAGGCCTTAGTCGTACAGTGTTGGTTTCAATGAGGAACTGAAGTACTTGAACACTTTGTTCCCAGTCCGTGTCACTGTTTTTGGGAGTTCATAGCCCCATTCCCACTTCCAGTGGCTCTTTCTGTGTTTCCTGTGCTTGCTTGAAGGTCTGGCACTCAGCTCTCTGCTCCAGCTGCCTCCTGCTAAGGTAGACTTATCGCTCTGGAACCAGAAGTCAAATAAACTCTTCTTACTGTAAGTCGCCTTGGTCAAGGTGCTGTATCATAGCAACAGAAAAGGAACAAATACACACGCTCATACAAAAGTTGAGTATCAAGCTGTCTTTTTTTAAATTTATTTTTTTTATCAAGCTCCAGCTGGCCTGGAGCTTGCTATGTAGACCAGGCTGACCTTGAAGTCACAGAAATCTGCCTGCCTCTGCCTCCCAAGTGCTGGGATTAAAGGCATGTACCACCACACCTGGTTAAGCTGCCATTTTATAATCATAAATGGGGTAGTATTTTTATAGGATAAATCATTAATTTACCAATTATTCTACCAATGAATGACAAAGAATCAATTTTTTTCAAGAAAACAAAGGAAAAATATATAGGCAAAATATTACTTTGTGCTTAATATATAAACAGAATAACTTCCATTTTCTGAAAAAAATGTTTTTACACCTTATCTGCTTCACTTATGAGTCACTTGGTGGCTCTTTCCTTGATAGGACTTTGAATTTTGTGTTGGAAAACTGCCTTTTCAAGAATCAGTGTCAAAGTATTCAAGAGGATGATTCCATAATTTAGAAAAAGAATATTGTTTAAATTAAAAATTTAACTCTAGGTACTTTCATATTTTATAAATGAAAGATCTTGATTCTTTGCACAGTTCAGAATCTTGTTGAAGGTTACAAAACTTAGCTGGTACTCTCAAGAGTCTGACCTTCCAGAACCCCTGTAAGAAAGGACTTGCTGTTGCTAAGGGAAAGTAGTCGGCAAGGGCAGGCAGCCATCTCTTTGTCTCTTCCAGGCCTGCCACAGCTTCGGTCATCTTTCACAAGATTCTCTCTATCTCTACTCCCTCCCTCCCTCCCTCCCTCCCTCCCTCCCTCCCTCCCTCTGTGTGTGAGTATGGGAGGGATTCACCTTTGATGATAAGCAGAGGGGGTCCCATAAAAAGGCCCATCACTAGTGCGGCATGGTGGCCCACACCTTTAATCCCAGCCCTTGGGAGGCAGAGGCAGGCAAATCTTTGAGTTCAAGGCCAGCCTGATCTACATAGTAAGCTCCAGGCCACCTGGGACTAAAGGAAAAAAAAAAAAAAAACCAAAAAAACCAAAAAAAAAAAAAAAAAGCCCACCACTTTGTCTAACATATGTGGCATTTACTCAGAGTTCTTGTCTAGTTGGCCAAAGCTTTGCCTTTGTCACAGTTCAGTTGTTTCCTTTGTTTAACCTTGCATTCTCTAACTCCTTTCACAGATACTGCTCCTAATAGATAAGCTGTACTCCATACTCTATTCTAGCATCTGCTTCTAGAAAACCCATCACAGGGATCGACTTGATCACCTCAGTGACTCTAAAGTCATCGGTGGCCTATGTTTTGGTGAATTTAATAGGCATGGCGGAGCCACCAATGCACTGAAGCTCTTAGGGCATTTGAAACAGTAATTAAGAAAAACAGTGGCAGCCTGTAGAATTAACATATTCTTATGAACAAATTATTTTTCCATTACCAAATGTATTATTAAAGCTTCAAATACCATTTTGTATAAACATGAAAGCAAATAAGGCAAGAGTCCTTGTTTTCTTGGAGTTCTGTTTAATAATATCTAATTGTACAATGCAAGAGTAGAAAGGGCAATTTGTATGTTTGAAGAGTGCATGGTAGAATAATAGAGCAGTCACTAAGGCAGATGTGGAAGAAGTATAATTAACTTAAATGGCAGAGGAAGATTTCAGCTTAGAGTTTTATGGGTTTGATGCATGTATTACTTTTCTCAGTGCAGTGGAAAAAGAGAAAGTTTAGGAAAGAGGGTTTATTTTATCTCGCAGTTTAAGGGGATACAGTCTGTCAGGATGGGAAAGGTATGAAGTATATGCTCACGTTAAGTCTGAAGTCAGGAAGCAGAGGGACATGAATGCTGGTGCTCACCTTGATTTCTCCTTTTATTCAGTCTGGCATTTAACCTTTTCTAAAACCATCTTCATAGAAACACCTAGAGGTGTTTCTCCTATTCCTAGGTGATTCTAATTCCTGTGACACTAACAACAAAGATTAAATGTCACAAAGTGCTTTGTGGATGTCATTAGAAAGGACTTTAAAGTGATAGTAGCTGAAACCAAGTTGGAGTAATCTGAAGAGTGAGTATATCTTGAGACTATGAGGAAGGATGAATAGGATGGGGAAATGCCCAATTTGGCCTCAATCTCATATTTAGGGTTACTTTAAAAGTGGGTTCCAGGGGTTAAAGAGATGGCTCAGAGGTCAAGAGCACTGGCTGCCCTTTCAGAAGGCCCAGGTTCAGTTCCCAGAACCCACAAGGTGGCTATCTATAACTCCTGTTCCAGGGGATCCAATGCCCTCTTCTAACCTGAACAGGCATTGTATGAACAGGTGCACTTACATACATGTAAGCAATATACTCATATACATAAAACGGAACAGGAATTGACCTGGAAGCCACCTGCCCTGAAGGCTAGCTCTCACAGCTTTGGAGAGCACTATGCAAGCTGCTAAGAGAGAACAGCAATCAATGGTCCAGCACCAGCTTTAAAACCAGATATCCACATCAACGAGGAGCACAGCATGAGACATTGGTACATTAGTGGCACTTTTATCTTAGGGGCAATCAATGGCTAACTAATTGGACTTAAAACCCATTCAATGAGAGGAAAATCAAGTGTGGTTTTTGTAAACATAGTCAAATAAACATGGGTGGAGAGGTCGTAGATCTTAAAGAAATTCCCAAGGTTATCACATCCCTAGGCTAAGGTAACTTCTTACAAAGTGCAAAATGTGTATCCTTATATTTACAGACAAATATCCCAGACACCACTCATCAAAGAAGCTTCCTTTGCACCAGATGAAGACTATTACAGAGTCCCACAACTGCTCACACACAGACAGTGTCTGCCTGAGCTTATGCAGCACATCTAAGATGCAACTTCTACACCTAAGGCTCATGCAACATAGAAAAAGGGGCCAAGAGGACATTAATTAATCTCTTAACTCTCATTAAGGAAGCTCCTTCATCCAACAGAAGACCAGGAACTCAAAAGGTCATAAAGGGCCAAACTGTGGAGATTAGGAGTCTACAGGGTGTGGGTCCATGGACAGGTCTTCTATGTTAAGCTTCATTCACCCAGGGCTCAGGGACTATTGCAGAAAAGGGGGCAGGGAAATTGTAAGAGCCAGGGAATTGTTGCATGACCACATGACCATATGGAAGTAGAATCCTACAAGTTCCTGGGACCCTGCTTATATGAATCTACAGTAATGGTTTCAGCATGCACAAGACCCTTGTAAACTCAGCCAGACAAAACCGCAGCATGGAACTGGGGAAATAGACAGTGGACCCCAATTTGAGCTGAAGAAATATTAACAGCTGATTACTGTTGGGTGAAGATCTGATCTTAAAGTGAGGTACTCTAGGGGCTGGAGAGATGGCCTAGAGGTTAAGAGCACAGACCTCTCTTGCAGAGGACCCGGGTTCGATCCCCAGCACCCACATGGCGGCTGAGAACTGTCTGTAACTCCAGTTCCAGGGGAATCCGACACTCTCTTCTGACCTCTGCAGCATTGCACGACACGGGTGCACAAACCTACATGCAGACAGTACATTCATACACATAAAAAATAAAATTAAAAAAAAAAGTGAGGTACTCTGGATAGGTTGACTAGAGCTCAGTGGATAAACTTGCACTGAGGATGGCCGGGGAGGATAATTTGGCGCAATAGGCTTTAACACAAATAACAGAATGTATGACTTCCAGTGGTGGGAGTGGTCTGGGGGAGAGAGCCCATGGAGAAGGGGGTATAATATAGGTGATTAAGATTGATTGAGATGTTGTGTATGAAATACACAAAAGTTCAATAAAAATTTAAAAAATAGGCTGGACATGGTGGCACACACCTTTAATCCTAGCACTTGGGAGGCAGAGGCAGGTGGATCTCTGTGAGTTCAAGGCCAGCCTGGTCTACAGAGTGAGTTCCAGGACAGCCAGAGCTACAGGGAGACCCTGTCTCAAAAAGACAAAAAAAATTAAAAAAATAATAAGTAAAATATAAAAAAGGGTTCCAAAATTATTTCCCCAGATTGATTCAGTTTATTCCAGCGCAAAGATGTGTGTGTGTGTGTATGTGTGTGTGTGTGTGTGTACACACACATATATATTTCAAGCTGTACTGTACTTAGTTTGAATTCTCTGAAAAGCAGACACCAGTAGGGAGTGAAAAATGTAAGAATTTGTTTCTATTTGTTTCTATATAAACAGGTGTGAAAGAGAGAATGAAGAAATGCAGAGGAATTATGTGATTCAGTGAACACCCATTGAAGGCAGGCGGCAGGATGGCTGGGAGAACTCTCCAAGTGCTGCGTGATGTGAAGAAGGTTGAACAGGTTGGTAAAGGCCTCACCCACATTTTCTCTGTGAGCACTTTATATTTTGCCTTCTATCCCCGGCACACTCAATCACTGGCTTAGAACAGCCTGCAGGAAGCTTGGTCTCCCCTCAAACATGGTGATTACTTCTCAGGACACAGTAGCTGCAGGCTTTGGTTCATTAAATTCCCTGCAATTGGTGTGTGTTGCGGGGAGGGGGGGTCTTTGAGTCATGTTATATCTGCTGCTACATTAACTGCACCATTTTTAAGATAACAAGTTGAAGGAAGGTTGGAATGAGCTGTAGGTGGAGAGGTGTTTATGTTCAAGGTAAGATTTTATATCTTTTTACATATGAGAAATATATTTTTTAATGTGTATGAGTGTACTGTCTGCATGCAGGTTTGTGCACCTGTGTCATGCAATGCCGCAGATGTCAAAAGAGGGTGTTGGATTCCTCTGAAACTGGAGTTAAAGATGGTTCTCAGCCACCATGTGGGTGCTGGGGATCGAACCCTGGTCCTCTGCAAGAGCAGTCGGTGCTCTTAACCACTAGGCCATTTCTCAGAAATATTTTATTTTATTGTAAATCTAAGGAGGAGACTACTCACTACAGGAAAACTCTAAGATAAAGATGGGGAAGGAAGAGAAGGAAGAAAGGAGAGAGGGAGGGAGAAAGAAGGAGAGGTGAGGAGGAAGAGGAAGAGGAGGGGGTAAGAATAATGAGAAAGAATGAATTAGGTAGGGAAAAGCTTGGAGGGGTTAGGAGGGGATGGGACCCTTAGTTATGGCTCTGAATTTGAGGTGTGGTATCTTATTCTCTGCATGGTATATGGACATGGGTTAAGTTTGAAGGCCTCATGTTATAAGGGCTTGAAAAGAATCACAGTTATTTCAATTTCTTAGACAAAAAAATAGAGGCCAAATACAAGAAGAGTGGTGAAAAGGAGGCTGAATGAAACAGGGTAAGGACAGTGCAGAAAAATACTCTCCTGTAGATACAGGATCGAATTAAGGGAGAGAAAGGCTGATGGTCTCGATGCTTTTACAAGATAGGAGGCAGGATTATTTGCTGAAAGGATATTTTATTCATTAACGGTTTTCCTCATACGACAAAATTCCACACACATAAATCACATTTACTATAGTAAAATTAATGTACTTCAAACACATATCAAAATAATTATTATATAAATCCTTCATAGGTGTATGTCCATTTCTTCAAATATAAATCACAGCTGAAATATTTCCTTGATCTAATTCTGAGTTTTAGAAACTGACATTGGCATTAAATTTATGCTGTTCTTAATCAGGAGACAATTATTGAGAATGCACAGTCAGTGCATGATTTATATTTGCTATGAAATTTAACCAAAAAAGAACCACCTTTGAGCCATGTAATTTTATGTAGTACTAAACGAAGTTCATCACAAGGGTACATGCTGAATAATACTATCAAAAGGTAGCTATCAAAGTATGTCTTAATTGGACAGAATCTGAGATGAATATTTTCTCCTCCTCCTCCTCCTTTTTATTTTATATGTATGAGTGTACTGTCTGCATGTAGGTAGGTGCACCCATGGTCGCGCAATGCCTGTGGAGGTGAGAAGAGAGCATTGGATCCCTGTAACTGGTATAGATGGTTGTTAGCTGCCATATGGGTACTGGGAATTGAACCCCGGTCCTCTGCAAGTACAGCCAGCACTCTTAACTGATGAGTCATCCAGCCCCTGTGAGTATCTTCTAAACTAGGAACCCCATATTCTATAAACTGAGAAGTTGATGATATTTTTAAATTTCAAAGCACTTAGAAATTCCAAGTCTAACTCCTTTGAAGGTTTTGATTTATTTTACAGTGTTTTCAATGTGTGTGTGTGTGTGTGTGTGTGTGTGTGTGTGTGTGTGTAATTTGAAGGACAACACGGGCTCTCGTCTCTCAGGTGCTGACTACTTTCCTTGAGAGAGTCTCTCATTGGTGTAGAGCTCACCCAATAGGACACACACATTGGCTGGTGAGCTCCAGGGATCCTCCCTCCAGTCTCTCATTGGTGTAGAGCTCACCCAGTAGGATACACATGTTGGCTGGTGAGCTCCAGGGATTCTCTCTCTAGTCTCTCATTGGTATAGAGCTCCCCCAATCGGACACACACATGTTGGCTGGTGAGCTCCAGGGATCCTCCCTCCAGTCTCTCATTGGTGTAGAGCTCACCCAATAGAACACACACGTTGGCTGGTGAGCTCCAGGGATCCTCCCTTCAGACTCTGCCTCTCCAGTTGTAGTACGACAAGCACTGGCCACCTCATGTGACATTTTAACCAAGGGTTTGGCGACTGAGCTGAGGTCTTCATGCTTGTGAGGCAGGCCCTTTACCAACTGAGTGATGCCTTACAGTTTTTGACTTAAAAAAAATTCAGTGGGGTCATTCTTCAGAAACTCCAGTGGATCTTTGCATCACACATAGACAAAATACATTAATCATTATTTAAGCAATGAGCTTTAAAAATAGAAAAAGAGCTTCCAAAACAGGCATCTGGAATGGGAAAGGATGATAAAAGGTAAAAATAATTGGTAGTGGAAAATTCTGGGGAAAACCTTAGCTTCAGCTTGTAATTTATATGTATGAGTGTACTGTCTGCATGTAGGTAGGTGCACCCATGGTCACGCAATGCCTGTGGAGGTGAGAAGGAGCATTGGATCCCTGTGACTGGTATAGATGGTTGATAGCTGCTGTTAGACAGGAAGACTGCATAGGTAATGAAGGACGCCAAGGACACATCATGGTCAGCAGTAGAAGAGCCGGCATTAGGGTTATTAATTTCAAAAAGTTACCCAGTCTGCTTTCTACTTGGATGTTAGGGTGTTCTGTTTTGGATCATGGTGGTTAGTGTTCTCAGCATTCAAGAGCCAGTGCTTCTCAGTCTGGAGAGGGTTGGTGTGGTAAGGAGAGGTCTCAATTTGAAGCATGCGGGGCCAAGCACTAGGATTTGCTTTGTGCTCCTGCTGAAACTTCCTATTAAAATAGTTATAAACATTATCAAGTTCTGCATAAGCAATGGACAACTAAATACAAGAAGCTTTCAAAGGGTCATCGTAGTAAAGAGTTACTGTAAAAGTTGAGCAAGTTTCAAGGTCGTTTCTTGAAGTCTTTCTAATTGTAACCCAATCCTCTGTTTCTTCTCTAGTTATAGTAATATTTAAACAGAGTACAGAATTCATCGGTGACTGCATAAAGCCACAAAAATAAGACTTATTTTAGACTCTTCTACAGGTTAAAATTAGATGCACATACTGAATGCAAATAACTAACATATGATTCTACACAGTTAATAAAGTGAGACCAATTTAGTACAAAAGTTTTGCAGCTACTATGGTTTGTCAAAAACTTTAATCCACTAGCAAGAGAGGAGACAGAGCTGACTTTTTCATGCAGATGATTTGAACAGCCAGAATAAACAGAAGCACAAGCTATAGACTGCCTTCCTGTGGAAAATTTCAAATTTCCTTCTTTATATTCTTTGATTTTTTTTCCTTTGTTCTTTTAAAAATGAGTCGTTTCTTCTTGGATGCCTTTCATTTTTTTCCTTTCTTTTTTTAGGGGGTGTGGTAGGAGAGATTCTTCTATTGATTCTCTAAAAAAAAAAAGAGTCTTCATAATCATAGTCAAAGCAAAGTGAGTTCTGTAAGCCAGGAATGGCTCCTGCCTCCAGAGTCAAAGCACTTGGGTAGCCGAGGCAGGAAGAATCCTTTGACTGTGAGGCAAACTTGGGCTACAGAGTGAGATCCCCCCATCTCAAAAAGAAAGAAAGGGAATGAGATATTTAATAAATTTTACATCTCACTAATAAACTTTTGAGATTTAAGTAGAGATCATTTTCTAAGCTTAAAATTATAAAACTTTATAAAAGTAATCAAATTTCATAACAAAAATTGATAAACCATTTTATGCATTGTCTTTTTCTATGATGCCTAATAACATGCCAATTCAAACTCAAGGTAGTCACTAATAAACAACAGAATGAACGCAGCTGGGTGCTAGTCGTTGTCATAGATGCAACCTGAAAGAAAACAATACTTTAATTAATTCATTCATTTTATGCGCGCACATGGATGGTCATGTGTGTGCAGGTGCATGTGTGTATGGGTATTTATGCACGTGTGTGCAGTGTGCATGTGTATATTGGGCCTGGAGGACAACATCTAGTGTCATCTTCAGGAACCATCCACCTCCCTGGGGACAGGGTCCTGCACTGGTCTGGAGCTCAGCGATTAGGCTAGACTTGGAACCCCAGGGATCCTCCCATCTCTGCCATCCTAGAGATGGCTTACAAGGCACTTGCCACCATACCCACTATTTTTACATGGGTTCTAGCGGTCAAACATGGGTCCTTGTGCTTGTGTCAGGAGCTTCACCACCAATGTGTCTCCCTGTCCCCCTATTTTCTTTTAAAATTTTTTATGCGCATGAATGTATTGCCTGCATGTTTGTAAGTCCATCTGTTTTTTGCAATGCCCAAGAAGGTCAGAAGAGGGCATTGCGTTCCCCTAGAAATGGAATTACAGATGGTGTTAGCTACCATGTGGGTCCTGGGAATCAAACCTGGGTCCTCTGGAAGAGCACAGAGTGCTTTTAACCACTGAGCCATCTCTCCACTCTTCCCATCCCTGTCTCCCTGTATTATATATTAAGACAGGTCCTCATTAGTTCAGGCTGCCCTCAAACTCCTAGGTAGCTGAGCAGGACTTTCAACTCCTGATCCTTCTACCTCTGCAACCCAAATGCTGGCTCTGCACCACTACATCTGTCCTTACAAATTTAAGTGCAGTTATATAAAACACATCCTGTCTATGTGTTTACAAGTTGGAAATCTGGGAAATTCATATTTTACTGATTTATGATAAAAAGAAAACTGGCTTTATGAAAAACTAGCTAAATGAACTTTCATCAATAACTCAATTTTAATAACATTTCTGGACAGATTTATTCTTTATTCAGTGAGACTGAAGATAATTTCATCTGGCCCTACATTACACTTGGGAATGAAATTAATTACTATCAGCTTAAAAGAGTAGAGCAGGAGCTGGGAGAGGACTGAGTCAAGAAAGCATTTGCCTTACAAGCACAGAACCCTGAGTTCCATCCCAGAAAAAATAAAAATAAAAAAGCTGGGTGTAGTGGTATGCACTTGTAATCTCTGCACTGGGCAGGCAAAAACAAGCAGATCCCAGGGCTGCTGGGCAGACTGCCTACCTAATTGGAAGTAGCAGGCCAAGGAGAGACCCTGCCTGAGGAGTGACATCCAAAGTTGTCCTCTGACTTCCATCCTGAACGCCAGTCAGCGACATGATGAGAACTGTGCTGCACGTTCCAATTAATGTTTAAAATAATCATTTAAAACGTAATGCTTACACTAGTGCCATTAGATAAGAAGTATATATATTGATCAAAGATTTGTTAGTCTCACATGTTAGTTAGCCTTTGTTAATTTTATATTTGTTGAATTTCAGTATTCAGGACTTACTAATTTCATATTTTAGAAGTTGCAGAAATTATCTATTGTTACCTTCTTGGCTGTTATATAATGCTAATACTGTTCAGTTTAAAATAAGAGTACATTTTCATTGGGATAACAGAAATTCTTGATTCATGTTACAATACAAAATTCACCAAATCCCTATCTTGTTCTCTCTCTCTCTCTCTCTCTCTCTCTCTCTCTCTCTCTGTCTTATGTTTTGAGATAGGGTCTCATGTAGTCCAGGCTAGGCCCTACTAATCATGTAGCCAAAGCTAGCCCTGAACTTCTGATCATTATGTCTCTGCCTTCCAGGATCACAGGCCTACATCTATTTTTCTTGATTTCTAGCTTTGTATAGAATGATTTTTCCCCTTATAACAGACCATTACCCCACTTAACATTTTCAAGAGGCTCAAATTAATCCAACAAACTGTTTTCCCAGTGTTTTTTTTATAACCAGTGAGTTCACAGTTAATGTCCTCTGTGGTGGGTGCTGTGTGAGACTTACCATCAGCAATATCATCATAGATCTCTCCGTCACTGTAAATGGAGAAAATGATTTTTATTTTATAGGAAATACCTTCCCGACAGTAATATAGAGACAAAATGGCGATAATATGATTGTCATCTATCATAGGCTTTTAGAAGTGAAAAGTTATATTACACATGCTAAAGTGGACATAAATTTTACATTCATCTCTACACCTTTCACTGGTTTTATGCACTCTCGGTTTAATCTACAGACAGAATGATGTTCTCCTGTCTGGAGAGAACAGACTCTTCCCTTTCTCTCCTTAAACCTGACTGTAGGCATAGAGCAGCTGAGATCCCCAGGAACTGTCTGCCAAACTGAACAAACTAATGACTGTGGCACAAACCTCCTCTGGGGCCTCAATCCAAAACTGTAATGAGTTTTAACAGGCATTAGTACTGGATTCATGCCTTGAGTTTCAAATGTTTTAAATTTCAAATGGATGAAGTAGAATATTTGATATAGAAAAAGACCATATCATTTTCACGTGTTGCTGGTTATAACTTATAAATGTCAAGTTTAAAATATATAAATATTAATTACAAAATAAATAGCCAAATATGGTTATTATGGATATTTTAATATTATTTACCATTGAGGCTGTATCCACAGTAGCAGTTTGGGTTAGTTTTATACATTTTTTAGGTTTTGCTTGGTCCTGAATCTTTGTGAAATTTTCTATTAACAAATAGTGAGTCCTTCTTAAGTAATGGGGCACTTAAATATGAATAAGACACAAGCTTTGAGTTTAAGAAACATATAGTGACATGCATGATCTAAAAATAATAAAATCAGATATGAATATGAACATAGTCTTGAAACATAGGACACATTTCAAATCTCAGAGATGTGAGGTGGCTTTGACACTGAGACCAGCCTTGCTTTGGTTCCCGTCACATCTTCACCATAGCAGCAGCAGCAGCAGCAGCAGGCCCCTTGCGGCCCATCAGCAAGCTCCCTGTGTCTTCTGTTTGGATCCTTTCTCTGAGCACAAGGGAGGGTTTGGCTAACAGAAACCAGAGGCAGATGCAAGAGGACAGATTTCTCTCTCATTTAGTCCCTAAACATTTATTAAGGATTCACTTTAATAGGTGCTGAACCATAGCTACTTAGTCCACTTTCTCCATGTTCTCTTAACCATCTTGCAGCAACCACTGGTGAAGATAATTTCCTAGTTGCAATACATTATTTCCATAAAATTTATATCTTTCACAGAACCAGGCCTTTTGGGAGCCCCAGGACTAGCACTGTAATAAATAAGTGGAGAGAAGACAAAGATGCTAGGATTGTTTTTCTTTCAGCTGTCTACTGTTTTCTGACAGAGCTCTTCACATTCATTCCTCTTATTCATAACTGAGTCAGGTTGCTTAAGCAAAACGGTTGGTGAATACCCCCTGATTCTTTCATTACACCAAATTCTACAAATCTTTGTGTTGGCGTAAGACTCAACCTGAAAATGGAGTTAATTTCTTGCTCTGGGATTCTTAAATCTTGAAGTGTTTGGAGGAGTCCAGTGGCTTACCAGTACCAGACTGTGACAGACTGTGATAAGGTCCTATTCACAAGAACACAAGCGTCATTGACTTATCTTTTTTTTTTTTTCCTTAGGATACTTCTAGCAATGCAACAGTATACTATGCCTGCTGTAAGTGTAGAAAAATCTTCGGTTAGGGGCTAGATTACAGGCTGTTAATTGGTGATATTAATACTTACCAGGCAGTGGGCCCTAATTAATCCAGTTCAACTATTACATTAATTAGTGAGTGAAATTAAAAAGACGAGTAGAAAGGCTAGGGGCTTTGCCCTGTGAGTCTTCTGGAGAGCTCAATGAACACCTACGACTATTAACAGTGTTACTGTGGGTGAGTCGGGCTTCTTCCTCTGTCAGGCACTTTATGAAAACCCAGGCTTCATTACAATGCTGACAGTAATATAACATGTTATTTTCAATTTATTTAGGATAATTCAATACATTGCATTATTTAAGTGATACTAGATCTTTCCTCAAGAAAACCACAAGATTCTCTTAAGAGATACAGTAGTAGAAGAAAATGGACTTACTTGTCCACCAGGTAACTCCGAAGGACATAACCATCTGTGAAAAAGAAGGAAATGCGTTTTAATTAGAGACACAATTTTAGAAAAATATTTATTTACTTTAATAAATTGGCCTACAAATGAATAATTATTATAAGATAATATTTTGAATAAGTATATCTATATAGAATGTGCTTAGAAGGTACTGTGATAATGGTTATCATACATTATCCACATTTAATATCCTTCCAGTTGGTCCCTTCCTATTCTGTCTCTCATTATTCCCTTTCTTATTATTTTTTACTTCTCTTTCTTTCTATCCCTTAAGTTTGTAAAGTTAGCATACAAGTTTCATTGTGGCATTTTAATGTCATTGTACTTTTGTTCTAATTCATTCCCTATCAGGCTGCCACCCGGTCGCTCCTGATCTTCTCTTACAGGCAGTTCTCTACTTTCTTCCACACACTTTTTCCTTTTGTTTTCATGTCACATGTATTCCATTTCCCACTCTCCTTTTCTCTCATGTTCCTCTTCCTAGGTTCCCCTGCCTCTCTCTTTCACAAACACACACACACACACACACACACACACACACCACACACAATCTAGGTTTCACAATATGATTAAAAACATGTGGCATTTGTCTTTCTGAATCTGGATTCTTTTCCTGAATATAATGATTTCTAGTTCTGCTAGATGTGTGTGGAGATCCAAAGGCAACTTGCAGGAATGAGTTCTCTCCTAAAGCCCATTCTGATTTTTATTATTTCTTCCCTTTTACTAATTTGGGGATTGATTTGCTATTATATATACACACACACACACACACACACACACACACACACACACACACACACACATTTTTGGTCTTTTCAAGACAGGGTCTCCCCGTAGCCCCAGCTGTCCTGGAACTCACTCTGTAGACCAGGCTGGCCTTGAACTCACAAAGATCCTCCTGCCTCTGCCTCCCAAGCGCTAGGATTAAAGGCGTGTGCCACCATGCCCAGCTCTGCTTTTATATTTTTAAAAGTCATACTTTGAAACTAATTTAAATTTTATTCTTTGATAGTTTCATACATGTATTGAATTTTGGTCCTTTTCACCTCCTTTTCCCTGTGCCAGGCATAGTCTGGTATAAAAAATTCAACCAACCAACCATGCTGACACCCCTCTTCCCCAAAAGATCCTCTTCTACTCACGGGTCTTCTTTGACGAGTGACCCACTGAGCTTAAATGGGGTTGCCTCACTGAGCATTGTGGGAGGTTTTTTATTGGAGCATGGGCAACTTGTCAGTGGTTATTTTACTGAAGACATTACAAATCATTAACTGTCAATAGGTCCTGGGTGAGGGGTAAGACCTCATGAGCCCTTCACTTTCCATGATGAAATGTGACTGGTCCAGTCTTGACCAGGTGACCATAGATGCAATGAATTCCTAAGCACACGTTTTCTTTTTTCTTTCTTTCTTTCTTTCTTTCTTTCTTTCTTTCTTTCTTTCTTTCTTTCTTTCTTTCTTTCTTTCTTTCTTTCTTTCTTTCTTTCTTTCTTTCTCTTTCTTTTCTTTTTCCTCTCTCTCTCCTCCCCTCCCTCCCCTCACCTCCCCTCCCCTCCCTCTCCTCTCCTCTCCTTTTTTTTTTTTTTTTTTGAAGACAATGTCTCTGTAAAACCCCACCTTGTCTGGAACTTCTAAGAGACCATGCTGGCCTCCAGAAATCCATCTGCCTTCTGCCTCCTGAGTGCTAGGATTAAAGGCATCACCACACCTTACGGCTTCTTCTTCTTCTTCCTTTTCCCCTCACCCCACCTCCTCCTCCTCCTCCTCCTCCTCGTCCTCCTCCTCGTCCTCCTCCTCTTCTTGGCTTTGAGGTGCATCATTTAATATAGTTTCTAAATAATTTCTCCAATTGAATAAATATACTCATCTTGGTCTACTGGGTTTTTGCTTAACATAGGGTCTCCTGTAGCTCAAGGTGGCTTCAAACTCATTATGTAGCTGTGGCTAACCTTCAATTCCTTGATATTCTTGGCTGCAATTTTCTCAAGTGTTAGGTACCACCATGCCAGATATTTTAGATAAAAATTTGGTACTCTATCAGAGCAAATGTGTTAGATACTGAAAGGAAGACTATAAGCAAACAGTTTACTTCATAGGAAAAGATTATGTTTTAAGTTAAGGTATAAATCATAATTTAATAATTTTTAAAGAGGATAGGCTCAAATCTAACAAATTAGATTATCTGTGTGTGTTTCTCTCTCAAGCAAAACAAAACAAACACCTGTGTAAAATAAAAAGTTTGTGGAACAAATCACAGGGCTTTTTTGGTCTGTTTCCTCTAAGTTAGACACTTGCTCTGCTGCTAAGCTAAGTTTGGACATCTAGAATAAGCAAACTTCCTGCCTCGGTCCCTCAAGTGCCGAGCATGCAGACGTGCATTGGCAGACACAATTCAAACTGTTTGTTTTTTTCTTCCATGATTCAAATAACTAAACTCAGTCTTTATGGCCAAGGTAAAATCTGAACAGTTTCTACAGGCAATAATAGCTACAGACTTTTTATCCATCAGTGATTCTATTTTCATTTTGGATTTTTACCAAGAAGAAATTAGAGACAGGCATAAGCTGTTGAGTAGGGACAAGATTTTCTTCTGAACATCAAATATATATTAATATATATATATATATATAATATATTTTTTTTTTTTTTTTTGGTCTTTTTGAGGACAGGGTCTCCTTTGTAGCCCCCAGCTAGCCTGAAACTCGCTCTGTAGACCATGCTGGCTTGAAACTCACAGTAGATCCACCTGCCTCTGCCTCGCAGAGTGCTGGGATTCAAGGTGTGCACAGCCACGACCTGGCCCTCTTATATTATTTCTCTTCACTTCTTTTCCTTATTCTTCTTCTCTTCTTTTCTTCTTCTTCCTTCTTCTTCTTCTTCTTCTTCTTCTTCTTTCATTTCTTCTCTTCTTCATCTCTTCTTTTGGTATTTTTGAAGACAGGGTTTTCCCTGTAGCCCCAGCTGCCTGGAAACTCGCTCTGTAAGACCAGGCTGGCCTTGAACTCCACGGAGATCCACCTGCCTCTGCCTCCAGAAGTGCTGCACCGCCACGACTGGCCCTATATTTCTTCCTCTTCTCTTCCTCGTTCTTTTTTTTAATTCTTCTTCTTCTTCTTCTTCTCCTCCTCCTCCTCCTCCTCCTCCTCCTCCTCCTCCTCCTCCTCCTCCTTCTTCTTCTTCTTCTTCTTCTTCTTCTTCTTTGGTATTTTTGAGACAGGGTTTCCCTGTAGCCCCAGCTGTCCTGGAACTCGCTCTATAGATCAGGCTGGCCTTGAACTCACAAAGGTCCGCCTGCCTCTGCCTCCTGAGTGCTAGGATTAAAGGCGTGCGCCACCATGCCCAGCTCTTATTTTTTTTTTTTAAGAGCTCTGAAAGATGATGAGAAATAAGGTTCACAAAAGAAAATATAACCACCATTTTTAGAAATTATAGATAAAAATCTCTAAAAAAATTCCTATGCTTTTAAGGCAATTTACTTTTTAATTAAATTGCTTTTAATTTAAAACTCAATTATGCTAAAATTTTGCAGACCTGGTTAAATTACCATTAGAAGCAGCAAAGCAGTCCTTTACATGATCAAAGTTAATGATTATGATACGCGGCTTAATTACTTCAACTTCATAAATTAATTATAAAAATATATTCTCTGAGTCATCAATGATTGTGAATATTATTTAAGAAAAATGTATTAATATTAAGGAGGTAGGGTGTGGGGTGTGACTATGCTGTTTTATTTTAGTTCCCTGATAATGTGATAATTTAGGGCTCACTAGCTATAAAATCACATATAGTGTTTCTATAAGATTACTGACTTTTAATACAGCATAGGCTTAGCTGTCTAGTGCCTTCAAGATCTCTGCTAAAACTTCATTTTATTAAAAGCACAATTCATGATAATGTCAAAACAAGTGACTTATTATGAAATTTTATATAATCTTTCCATTATTGTTCCTAGAAATTCTTCTTTGCAGTAAGAAGATATTCTTACTGTAAAGGCGCATATGCACTAATCACTATGAGATGTTTAGAGGAAAGAAGAAAAAAAACTCCACAAAACAAAAGCAGAACAAAACAGTGGTTATGTACAGTGTGAATGGCCACCATGTTTAGACTTATAGTATGAGTGCTGACATACCAAAGATTCTCTCACATGTCATATGAAATTATTAGTTAGAAGGCTCACAGCTACAGAGCAGAATACAGAAGCTTGAAACACATTCTTGAAATGTGTGGTGGGGTAGAGCTGGGATAGTCACTCCCATATGTGTCAGTTAATATTTAGTTGTTAGAGTGCAGATGTGTCTCAGAAATCATCTTTCAAAAGGATATTGTGAGCATGGAGTTACCAAGGAAATAGATAATAGCCTTGGAAAATTAGAAATTACCTTTATTTTCTACTTAAAATTTTTTTCCTTAATCAATTATAGGCGTGGTGGTGCACACCTTTAATCCCAGCCCTTGGAAGGCAGAGGCAGTTGGATCTCTGGGAGTTTAAGACCAGCCTGGTCTACATAGAGAGTTCAAAGCCAGCTGGAGCTTCAGGGAGACCCTGTCTCTAGTAGACCCCCAAATGTTTTTTTCTTTAATTAAAATGACTTACTCATTGTTTCATTTGTTGTATTTTTAGAAAATAAAGTTAAGTTTGCTGAATTTGGCCTTATGAGGTTTAAAAAATATGATCTTGGGGGCTGGGGAGATGGCTCAGTGGCTCAGACCCCTGGAGCCTCTTCAACAGAACCCAGGTTTGGTTCTCAGCACCCATAAGGTGGCTAACAACCATTCCTAACTTCAGTTTCAGGGGATATGAGTCCTTCTTCTGTCCTCTGTGGGCATGGATACACTTCATAATACAGGCAAAACACTCGTACACATAAAATAAAAAATAAAAATAAAATCTTAAAAAATAAATAAAAATACAATAACGTTTTATAGACTTGTTCAGGGAAATGAACCAATGTCCAACTTGAAGTGAAATGATTATAATATAATAAAAAGAACAACAATGTATGGTTTATAATACTGAATATAATTTATTATCTTGGTTTTATCAGAAATCATCTCCTTTTATGTTTTTCCATATTGTTTCTGAGACTTCCTATTAGAGTGACTTTAAAATATTTCAATTTTAGTTCCTTAAAAATGTATTTATTTTATGCCAGGAGTGGTGGCGCACACCTTTAATCCTAGCACTCAGGAGGCAGAGGCAGGCAGATCTTTGTGAGTTCAAGGCCACCCTGGTCTGCAGAGCGAGTTCCAGGACAGCTGGGGCTACAGGGAAACCCTGTCTTGAAAAGACCAAAAAAATTTTTTATTTATTTTATTATTACTATGTCTAAGATGTCTTCTCACTAAGTTGACTAGGCTCTCCTTGATTTCCTAGGTTCACTGATAATCTTCCTTTAGCTTCTGAAGTACTGGGATTATCGGTGTGTGCTACCACACCTGGCTGAAGTTCTGAGTGAAAAATTTTTTCAATGAGCATGTTATTTAAAATATTTTTTTAGATTAACTTAAAGGAAATGATTAAGTGGTTTTGTGAGGATATGCAGTCCTTTAAAGTCCTTTAAATGGAAATAGACGACATGGTGGCCATGGATAATTCAACTTATGCTTCATGCCCCACTTTCTGTCAAAAGTTTATCTCTAATGACAGGAGGTAGGAAAACTACAGCTCATGAGCATCGGATTGTGGAACGTGTGCAAATATTAGCTTGCAGTTTTAAACATTTTAGGAATGTGCCAGAAATATCTATTTAAGATGTCAATGCCTACACAGTTCACACTTCTAGAAGTCAGTGGGTGAGACTTGATTGAGTGTAGCTATGTCTGAACAAGTGGTTTTCGTTCCACCCCTCAGTGGCAAAGGGATTGTTGCTTAGACTTTAGTCTGTTAATTTCTATCAGTGTAAACTTTAGGTTGCTTTCTTGTGTTTGATGGAGAAGAATGGAGGGTAAGAAAAACACTAGACATTCTGAAGTCTTTGTAGTCATCAGAAGATATAAAAGTTAGGAAGGGAAAGACATAGAGGCTCCTGAACAGCTAACCGTGCTCTTCAGGCTGAGAACTTTCTGCTAACCAGTTAAAATGCTCAATGGACTTCTCTTTGTGTTTATAGGTCAGACTTTTCTCTGGTTACCGGATGCTAGTTTCCAAAGTACTCCTTTGAATCTAGCAAGCCCCACTCAAGGTGTCGACTCTGTACAACATGCTGGCAATTCAGTGCCAAGAATATTTCACTGAAGGTATGCTTAAGCTCAGAGTCTGATGAGAGCAGCAGACTGGTGAAAGAAACCACTCCATAAAGTAGTGTCACAGTGTGGCTGTGGAGAGATGAGTGTTGTGATGGGGTACTTGGGAGTGGAGGTGAGGACACTTCTAGTTTAAGATGGCAACCGAGTTGTTTTTGAAGGACAATCATATATTCCAGGTCAAATAGCATAGTGGGATGAACCAGTATAATTTATTCAGGGAATGACAAACATGTACTTTGTGCTTCTGGACATCCATTCTAGAGAGCAAACCATGCTTGTTGTCCAGGTGACTGGATCATGAAGGGTTTTATTTATATACTAGCCTAAAGACTGTGTGTGTGGGGTTTTTTTTTTTTTTTTCTGGTCTTTTTGAGACAGGGTCTCCCTGTAACCCCAGACCAGGCTGGCCTTGAACTCCCAAAGATCTGCCTGCCTCTGCCTCCTAAGTGCTAAGATTAAAGGTGTGCACCACCATGCCCGGCTAAGACTGTGTGTTTTTAAAGTTTTTGGTTAACACAGCAGTGAGTGGCTAGCTGGGAGTCAGGGTAAAGATGATACCATTTGTAAGGCTGTTTGTGATTACCTAGGTTAGGGAGGGTAACCATTCTAAGTCCTACTGAATGTATGAAGAGTGGATTAGAAACTAAGAAAATGAAGAATGATCAAGGATCCCATCCAAGGAAGGAATAGACAAGGGAGGACGTTTGTAAAAACTGAGAAGAGCAAGAAGTTTGGAAAAGTACAATTTGAAATTAGACACTATAATAATTCAATTATCATGGAATAATACTCAATATGAACATCAGCAGCAAGTACTTCTAATGTCCCTGGCTACCCCAACCACTTGAGCACCCATTGGTTGAAATTTCAGCTAACATTGGACTACTTTTTCTATTTATGGAAGGCTTTTCTCTGTCAACTTGTTCAACATTCTGAATGACTGCAGCTGCCCAGGAGTAGGCGTTAACCCTTTTTTTCCACCAGTTGAATAAATAGACAATTTTTTTTCTCCACTAGACAGGAAAGCACTGACAGAACTCCCAGAAACATTAAGGTCCAATTATCCAGATGATAATTGTTTTGAAAACAAGGCTTTCCTGGCTGCCTTTTCGCTCCTAGGTTCACTTTTACCCACTGAAGTCACTTTTGAACTAAAGAAGTCCAACTGAAACAAAGCACACTCTTAAGAAAGTCCTTTGTTTTCTTTTTGCAGCTTTTCATTCTCTCTCTTTACTTCTCTGAGTTCTTCCTTTAGTTTGTCATTGTATCCCTCCAGGTCCTTTTTGAGTTTTTCATTCTCTCTCTTTACTCTCTGAATTCTTCTTTATGTTCTTTAATTTCTCTGCATAGATCTGCAATTATTCCTCTAAGGTCTGTTTCTGGGGTCACCTCCAGGGGGATCTGATTGTAGCTGTCTCCTACCGGGTTGGTAGAGCTTGGTGCAGAATTATCCTGTACCTTTCCCATGTTGTCTCTTCGTCGTCTCCCTGGCATGTGGGTTTCCTTTTTGTGATTCAAATCTCAAATGCCTTTTCAGTTTGTTGAAGGC
>VZQC01010028.1:673492-854365 GCA_009823505.1 Rhizomys pruinosus
AAAAAAAAAAAAAAAAAAAAAAAAAAAAAAAGTCCTTATACAAACCAAAACACCCAACCAGATGTGTGTTACTAATATAGCCATCTGTTTTCTGTCCTGTTTGAGATAAAATCCCCATAACCATTTCAGAATTGTAGCTATCGGTGAGCTTTGACATCATCAAGTACATCAGTGAGAAAGAAAATTTACATGAAATTCTTGATTGCAATCTACCAGAAGTATGCAGTATTTCCACTGTCATTTCTAAGCCAGTGCTCTGCTGCTGAGTGGTACTCTCAGTCACCACTGTCAATTTTTAAAAGATGACAAATTCTGAAGGGACAGGAAACTCTTCAGTATTCATAGTTTGTAGAGCTATTAATGTTCAAATAGGAAATGTGGGTAAATTATAAAATTATCCCTGAAAGCATACCGCTTTTCCTTATTTTCAGAGTCCATTGTACCAGGAAGACAAAGCCTCTTTTTTGCATCTCTGTTACAGAAGCTGTGTTGATTCCAGCCTGTTGGTACTCACACATGTCTATTCGTCTATCTCCATGCTAATCAGTCTATCCCATGGACCAGCAGCATCAATGGTATGGAAGTTTGGTAAATGCAAAATGCGAGACTCACGTCATCCCTCCCTACTGAGTTACAGTCTGCATTTTCAGCAAGATCCCTGCTGATCTGTATGTGCTTTGAGGCTTGAAGAACATGCTTTGGATGGGATTTCTTGCTAAGGACAGGAGTCATCTTCTTCTACCATACCAGAAGCAAGATGTGTGTGGAAGCTTCTCCAGTGGATAACAGTGCACATGATAGATACTAGTACAATGAAATAATTTGGAAAGTGGAGAACAGGAAACATTTAGATTCATCATCTTAATAAGCAACAATTATCACTGTCGTGTAATCTGTTTTAGTTTCTTTTCCTTTCCTCTCTTCATCCCTTCACCCCACCTCCCATAGAGTTCCTCTGTGTAGTCCAGGCTGACCTCAAATACACAATCCTCCTGCTTCAGCCTTCTGAGAGCTGCAGTTACAGGTGTGCACCCTTGCATCCCCATAGTTCAGTTTCTTTCATTTGAATAATTTTTTAACATGGCTTACTTCACATTAAGTAGCTCTAGTTAGCCTATTATGTCCCAAGATATTAAGGACATTGTTGTTATCATAACATTTAAAATATTTAGGGGCTGGAGAGATGGCCTATGCTTAAGAGCGCTGACTGCTCTTGCAGAGGACCTGGGTTCGATTCCCAGCACCCACATGGCGGCTGAGAACCATCTTTGACTCCAGTTCCAGGGGAACCTGACACCCTCTTCTGACCTCTGTGGCAGTGCACAACACGGTGCACAAACCTACATGCAGACAGTACATTCATACACATAAAAAAAATATTCAGCTGGTATAACCAAAATAACATTTAATCATTAAATTTTTTTGAACATCTTAATAGCTTGGATGACCTTATAATGCAGTTCTTCTGTATTTTAGGTTTTTTAATTACATTTATTTTTTAATTTTATTTATTCATTTTTATGTGTATCAATGTACTGTCTGCATGTAGGTTTGTGCATCTGTGTCGTGCAATGCTGCGGAGGTCAGAAGAGGGTGTCGGATTCCCCTGGAACTGGAGTTAAAGACGGTTCTCAGCTGCCATGTGGGTGCTGGGGACTGAACCCGGGTCCTCTGCAAGAGCAGAAGGCACTCTGAACCGTTAGGCTATCTCTCCAGCTCCAAATACATTTATTTTTATTTTTATTTTTTTATTTTTTTTGGTCTTTTTTGAGACAGGGTCTCCCTGTAGCTCTGGCTGTCCTGGAACTCACTCTGTAGACCAGGCTGGCCTCGAACTCACAGAGATCCGCATGCCTCTGCCTCCCAAGTGCTAGGATTAAAGGCGTGCGCCACCACGCCCGGCCAAATACATTTATTTTTAAGTTTATGTATTGTGTTCTTTTTTATTTATGTGTATTTCATTGAGTTTTGTGCATTTTATATACTAGATCTTAAACAAATTTTGACATCCTTCCCCACCTGCACCCCTCATAGACCACCTCACAGGGGTTCATGCCTTCTGTCATGTGTGCTAGGGCCCATCCATCAAGGGTTTCATGCCTTCTGTCATGTATGCTAGGGCCCATCCATCAAGGGTTTCATGCCTTCTGTCATGTATGCTAGGGCCCATCCATCAAGGGTTTCATGCCCTCTGTCATGTATGCTAGGGCCCATCCATCAAGGGTTTCATGTCTTCTGTCATGTATGCTAGGGCCCATCCATCAAGGGTTTCATGCCTTCTCTCATCTATGCTAGGGCCCATCCATCAAGGGTTTCATGCATTCTGTCATGTATGCTAGGGCCTGTCCATCAAGGGTTGCATGCCTTCTGTCATGTATGCTAGGGACCATCCATCAAGGGTTTCATGCCTTCTGTCATGTATGCTAGGGCCCATCCATCAAGGGTTTTATGCATTCTGTCATGTATGCTAGGGCCCATCCATCAAGGGTTTCTTGCATTCTGTCATGTATGCTAGGGCCCGTCCATCAAGGGTTGCATGCCTTCTGTCATGTATGCTAGGGCCTACCTATCCATCAAACATTTGTGGTCAGATGTCCCTCCATGCAAGTTCATCCACTAGAGCATAGTCACTCTATTTAGGGTCACTCTCTTTAGGTTTATTCTTAGCGTAGATTTCTAAAAATGCTGGTCTAAATTTTTCTCCTCACATCTTAGCATTTACACTGCTCCCACCCTTTGTCTTCTGTACCCACATTCTGTATTTTTCCTTTAGGCAAGCCACACCTCTTCCATGGCAACCCATTTCTTCTATCCCTGAGTTACCTTCCAACTGTTAAAACGTCTTAGGGTTTGGATGTGAACCATCCACAATAGACTCCCACCTTTCCACAGCCGGTCCCAGCTAGTGGAGGTTGTTTTGGGAGGCAGCAGAATCTTTGGAAGGTGGAGCCCAACTGGAGGACGCGGGTCACTGCCAGTGAGTAGGCCTTATAGGTTGTATCCGGATTTGGCTGAGCTGCTGAGGTGTGAACAAGACACCTCGAGGAGCTTTTGTTGCCACAGCAACCAGCCACTCCCACTGCTCTCCCTTCACTACCGTTGAAGGAAAAGCTCCAAGAAATCCTCTTCCTTTAAATTGTTTCTGAGATAGGTATTCTGTCACAGCAATGAGGAAAGTAACTAATTCAAAATGGAATCCAGAGTCCATGTTTTCCTGGATTAACCATGGTGCTCTGGTGCAGCCATGTTGGCTATCTGATTCTAATACAGAGAAAAATAATTTTGAATTACTCTTCTCTAAATTTTAACAAGCCTTTAAAGTTTGACAAAAATATTCTCATCTGTATGTTTAGTATCTGATAAGGTTAAAGAGGATAAGGAGTGTCATAGAATTATTTGCAACAGTATATTGCATAAAGTGCACCTGAAAGTGAATGAAACCAAGTGAAATAGAAAAATATGAATTCTAGATGTGATTTTTTTTTTATGTAATTTCACATCCAGGCCAGAGCAAGAGCCACACAGGATGTCAGGACAGTACTTCCCACATACTGATAACTGGGAACAAACAAAAGAAGACAGGATCACAAGTTCTGACTCCCAGAAGTCATTACTCAGCAAGTCAAGGGTAGGACCAGGCAACTACAATTGTAATACAGATTCTGGGGTTTTCTG
This sequence comes from Rhizomys pruinosus, assembly GCA_009823505.1. Classification (NCBI taxonomy): domain Eukaryota; kingdom Metazoa; phylum Chordata; class Mammalia; order Rodentia; family Spalacidae; genus Rhizomys; species Rhizomys pruinosus. The sequence goes on from VZQC01010028.1 coordinate 677,168, forward strand.
GTGCAGGTGATCAGTAAGACCACATTTTGAGAAGGGCTAATTATGTATTAGCTTTGATACCCATGTATAAATAAAAGGTAAGAAATGAAAAGACATTAAATAAAATTCACTGATTTCAGCATAGCAAAATCTCCAGTTTCTTAAGAGTACACAGCAAAATGAATTAGTAACAATAAAGTCATCACTAGAAGTTGGCTGTTAAACTCTGCAGTGGCCCTCAGGAGGGTCAGCAGCAACTTACACTTCCCTTCTTCGTTCCTGCAGAGAACTTTGGTGTCATCTGTGCTTTGTATAACTTCCAGCGAGTCTCCAGGTTTTACCTGTAGATCTCTAGCTCCCCACTTTTTAGAGGTTAAGGAGGATGCAACTTTGGTTGAATACAGAACTCTAATTTCACCATCATACTGGAAAAATAAATAGATTCAAATTATTGTTGTGTGTTATAGTAAATCACTTATCAACAAATTTATTAATACATTTTTGCTAAATAAAATGTTCAGTGGTTTTAAGTGAATATTTTGCAGGGCATGGTGGTACACGCCTTTAATCTTAGCACTCCGGAGGCAGAGGCAGGTGGATCTTTGTGAGTTCAAGGTCAGCCTGGTCTACAGAGCGAGTTCCAGGACAGCTGGGGCTACAGAGAGACTCTGTTTTGAAAAGACCAATAAATAAATAATAAATAAATAAAATAAATAAATATTTCAACATTTAAAAAAATTGGAAAATTTGGGGGAGGAATCAATCATGTGATGGTTAATGGAATTATCTTCTTTTTCATTTTTTTTTTCTTTTTTTGAGACAGGGTCTCTGTAGACCCAACTGGCCTAGAACTCACTATGTAGACAAGGCTGGCCTCAGTCTCACAGAGATAGATCTGCCTGCCTTTGGGGTTGCTGGGATCAAAGGTATGTGCCACCATCTCCAGCCTTAAAAGTGTTTATTATTTTGAAATTTTTGGATTTTTTTCACTAGGGTTTTGAACCCTGAGTGATTTATTTATTTTTTAATATAATACTTTTATTGATGTCTTGTGTATTTCAGACATCATTTTTCAGTTCAGTTTAGACATATTCCCCTTTCCCTTCCTCCCACCCCACCCCAGTTCATGCATTCTGCCATACATTTCCTGCATCTTTCTCTCAGTCTTTTTAGTTTTTCTCTGCAAAAATTTATTGTTTTGGGCAGAATTTAACTATATCAGTTCATTCTTTTACCCAGTCCTTACAGTTTTGTGGTTCCCTCCCAATTGTATTATTCCAAAATATGCCTAAATATGCATCATATATGTACCAGAATTATGGTTTCCAAGAATAAACTGTATGTTAACTCTGATACATGTTTAGGAGTTCACAATTTTTTCCTTTTAATTTTATATTACTCTAAAATATGAATATATACCTTCTGCCCATATACATTAATTACCATGTCTGAAAGTAAGTGGTAAGTTAATTCTAGGGCTCATTAAGAGATTCACATTATAACATCACAGTTGCTTTCAGCTAGGAAGAAATATAACAATAACATTGCTCAGCTTGCCTTTCAATTGGAACCCTGAGTGATTTAAATATTACATACTTTAAATTTTTTCCTGAGGTCTTTTTCTTCTTTTTCCTGCTTTTTTAGCTTCTTGGGGTCTTTTTCTTCTGTTTTGGCCTTTCCAACATTAATTCCTTGACTAGGGAGAGAGAACACACATGAAACAAAACTTTGCTTAGAAAACAAAAAGAACAGATCAGACTAGAGAAGTAATTCTTTTTTTTTTTTAATGTATGAATGTACTGTCTGCGTGCAAGTTTGTGCACCCGTGTCGTGCAATGCCGCGGAGGTCAGAAGAGGGTGTCGGATTCCCCTGGAACTGGAGTTCTCCTGGAATTGGAATTTCGGACGGTTCTCGGCCGCCATGTGGGTGCTGGGGATCGAACCCGGGTCCTCTGTAAGAGCGGTCGGTGCTCTTGACCACTAGGCCATCTCTCCAGCCCTGAGAAGTAATTCTTAACATTAAGTTTTTTTTTTTATTTATATCTTTGAGATAGTGTTTCCCTGTAGCCCCAGCTAGCCTGGAACTCACTATGTAGACCAGGCTGGCCTTGAACTCACAAAGATCCACCTGCCTCTGCCTCCTGAAAGCTGGGATTAAGGCATGCGCTACCATGTCCAGTGCCAGAAGTTTTTGTTCAACGTTGTTTTGTTCAATGTTGTCCTTGAAGTTCAGCACCAATTATTATCATTAGTGATGGCCTTCCAACACATAGAAGGGATTAATGAAGAAAATACAGATGAATTAAAATGGAAGCAAGAGAGTCTATTTTATTGAACTTAAAAATCACATAAGATGAGATGTGGTTGCATATCAGTGGTTTGACATGAGTAAAACTACTTTCACCTTCTATATTTGCAAACCCTTGCTAGATAATTAAGTGACAGAGACAATGCCATAAAAAGGCTAAAAGAAGAATATATTTAAAAAAAACCCCTGTTTTGTGACTTTAAAAATTTATCCATATGCTAATATTTTCACATCTACTTAAAATGGAGCCAGGAGATGCAGCTCAGTGGTAGAGTGCTCACCTATCATATCTGAGGCCCTGGACTTGATCTCTGGCACAAAAGTAAAGACATAAATAAATGAAGGCAGAGCAGGAGACAGGAAGTGTTGGTTAATGAAATTTTTTTAGGTAAAATTAATATTTTAGATATTACATGAGGGAGCTTCTTAAGAACAATACTTAATAATCAGTCTTTGTCTTAATCATTTTATTAAAGTTTTCATTTGAATGTGAGAGTTCAATTTAGATGACTGGGAAGAGTTGTGAATCTTCCCAGAAGAGAATTTTAAAAATAGAGTATTTGTGAATAGAGATTGTAAATTGTAAATATGGATACAAATTTTCATTTAGTGTGCCAGGCTTGGTGGCACACGCCTTTAAGCCCAGCACTTGGGAGGCAGAGCTAGGCGGATCTCTGTGAGTTCAAGGCCAGTCTGGTGTACAGAGTGAGCTCCAGGCCAGCTGGGACTAAAGGGAGACCCTGTTGAAAAAAAAGACCCCCCCAATTTTTTTTTCATTTAGATTATCTAAGAGGTTTTGTTTGTAAGTGACTTGTTTCAAATGGATGATTCTAAATTTTTGACCTTCAGCATTTAGCTTGTTTCATGTGACAAGACAGGGCTGAAGTTTGCCTTCAGCTTCAGGGCCTCCTGTCTTGCTGTGGTCTGGGCGTGGGTGGAATTACTGGCCCACATTAGCTCTCCAAGAGAATCAGAGCACATGCCTGAATACTGAAAAGGCCCTGGGAGCTATTTTTGAAGATAACTTGTTTAAAAATAGAATACTATGTCTAAAAACATGAAATTGTTTTAATTTCTGAAATAAGCAATGGGTAAGAATGTGGTCATATCTGATCAAGTTTAATCAGCGGGAGTTTGTTTTGCTCCAAGCACAGGGCCGGTGTGTAACTCCGAGTTCCTGGAGAGCTAGCTAAAGGAATGGGAGTGCATTCCGGGAATAGTAGAAAACAGAAAATTGCATTAAAACTATCAGAGATAGGCACGGCGTCCTGCTGGCGAGGAATATTAAACTCTATGTTACTAAGGTTAGTTTTCTCTTTCATGGAGAACTAAGAAGAAGAGCGAGCCTCTTCTTCATCTTGCTTGTTCTGCCATAGAACTTAATCTTTATATATGAATGGCAGAATATTTCACCTTCAGGTTCTTTGATCTTGGTGCTGTCTCTAATTCTGTGAAATTAGCTTAATGCACTAAAAAAAATAAATGCTTTAAATTCTCTCCAGCATTCTTAAGTATGATTCAGCAGGCACTAGGTAGATCATGTATGTTGCTTTTGTCCTTTACAATGAAGTACACTGTCTTTTTATTCATCTCTTCCCGAGTGTGTTACAAAAGCTTTCTTGCTTTTGTATACAGACCATCTCCCATGTCTACTGGAAAATAACAAAGTATCTGGATAGAACATAATGATGTTCTATCAGGAAGATTTTCAAAAGCTTCTCCTTTTATATTAACTGATTCAACTATTTTTCATATAATTTTAATCTAAAATGAATTGCAGCCTCCCACAAATTGAAGAAAGTTATTGTTCACTATTAACTTAAAATAAATTTGCATAAACCTCTTGAGCATCCAGTGCTTTGTAAGCAACAATAACAAAAGACACATCTTAAAGTTCTTTTAAACAACAAATTCTGTGTTTTTCATAAAAGAACCATTTGGTGGAGGGCAACAAACAGAGAAGATGAGGGCTGAGGTGTAAAAAAAATACAAAAGAAAAGATTTGGGAAAAGGGTAAAAATAAAAAGAAGGCTGGGTGTGGTGGTGCATGCCTTTAATCCCAGCCCTTGGGAAGCAGAGGCAGGTAGATATCTGTGAGTTCAAGGCCAGCCTGGTCTACATAGTGAGTTCCAGGACAGCTGGGGCTACAGGGAGACCCTGGCTCAAAAAGACAGATAAATAAATAATAAAAATAAAAATAAAAAATAAAAAGAAGAAATGAATCATTCAAACAATTTGTGACAGAATCTCAAATATATGTACCCAGTAAATGGATGAAATAGTGACTACGAGTGCCAGCAGCTAGCAGCAGAGGTTAATCAGAGGAAAAGGGCCAGAACACGGTCTTGTATCATGGGTCAGGGATGGGCACAGCGGCTAACAGGCAGGGCAATGGTGGGAGGTTTAGAGTAATTTGCTCACAAACCCAGCAGTCGTTAGAGCTGTGATCAGAAATAAGCACAGCTTTAGATAGAAGGGCAGAGACAAGATGACTACACACGCAGACATGCAACTGTTATTCCAGTTCAATGTTGTTGAACAAGCTCCTTTTCCAATACTTCATTTTAATGAAAACATGTTAATGACCTCATCTCTGCAGGTAGAGTGGGAAAATCTGAGGCATCCACATCATCGTAAACTTCTTCTCCTATATCTAGCAAAAGATTAAAACAATGGTTAGTTTTAATTTTAATATGAACAACAGTGATGTTTTTATAAAATAAAGATTGCTATATGGACACTAAGAGAAGATTTCCTGGAGTCCAGATACATTTCTCCTAGAAGTACTGTCTGCTTCTCAAAGGAATGAGGTTCTCACCTTCTTGAATGTGTGCATTAAACTTTAAACAAGCAAACAAAGAAATAACAACAATAACAAAAAAGAATAGTGAATCTGATGACAGCTATCACTGTCTGGAGAGAGAGAAAGAGAGAGAGAGAGAGAGAGAGAGAGAGAGAGAGAGAGAGAGAGAGAGAGAAACCTGGGATAGAGCTGTGATTGTACAAATATCCAGAGGTGTAATCAGTGAATAGATGAACTGCAGGACTTCCTAGCTGGGGCCAAAGCGATCAACACCAGCCAACTAGCAGTAGGACATGACTAGAATCAAGAGTCTTATGAGATGTGGCATACCCTAGTACTCATCCTCTGTTTATGTCAGCCTATCTATCTATCTATCTATCTATCTATCTATCTATCTTCTATCTCTCAATCAATCATCTATCTTCTATCATTTATCTCTATATCTAGACCTATCAATCTATTATCTATTTTATCATCTATCTATCATCTATCTCTATATCTATACCTATCTATGTATCAACTGTTTATCTATCTATCTATCTATCTATCTATCTATCTATCATCTATTTATCTCTAAGTAGTCATTTATAGCCCACCATCTTCTCTTACTTAATGATCTGTCCTCATTTAACATTTACCGTACAGTGATAGTAAGATGCCCCTGCCTTCAAAATAAAATCTCTTTTATAAGAATAATACACATGAGATACCAGCAGATGATGAGAGAGTACTGGTAGAGAAGTTGCCCTGACTGTAGCTGTCTTCTTTTGGACTGCTTATTAATATACTTTGTAGGGCACACTGAAGGGCATCTGAGAACACAAACTTGACACCATTCAATAGTTCCCACTACCCTTATGTGCAAGAAATAAATATAAAAAGGATACATTTAGTTTTTTTTCTTACATACCCAGTTGTGTAGGAGGAGCAGGGAAACTGAAAGAAAAAAAAAGAACACAGTTATAATCAGAGTAACATGAACCTGGGAATTAATTCCTTTATCTGAGAGAGGTGTGAGCAGGACATAGCCCGGAAGTGGAAAGTGGGTTAATCTGTTGCTCCCCACACCTTTTTTATCCACCATTTTCCACTAGTTTTTATCCATCAATTTGTAATTTAGCAAGACTAGTTTTTCAACATTAGTGCTGACCACAAAAGTCAAGTATGAAGACAGTTTGTTTTGCCTACAGTCATCGGACCAATATTTTCAGGCTTGCCCTACATTCAGTTACATTATCACACGAGAGTAAATTAAATTAGCTCAATATTTTTGAAGTTTTGCATCATCTAGATCTCTGCTCCAAAACTGCTTATTTGAATTGAGGACTAAACGAATACTAAAAATACAGAGACAGACTCAGGTAGCCACAGGAATATGGCCATAATTCCCGTATATGTCATATATACTGCCAGACAGGAAAATGGTGAATAAGAGAGGAGTGCATTCTTAAACAAGAGAGTGAGAACTTAGCAGGAGAAGTGGTCTGAGACCAAGCTTAGGTGGTATTTAGCTGCAACAGAAAACAGATTTTGCTCTTGTTATTTTCTGAACTATGACATCTTCATAGACACATTCACAACACACACACACACACACACACACACACACGCACACACACCTTGCATTCGTGCACAGCACAGAAGTGACTGGTTAGAGTGTGAGGATATCCATTCAAATGACCCCAAATCAGAAGCTGGTGGTGTGAAAACAAGACAGAAAAAAAAGTCTCTTCCTTTAATGCCAAATAGAGGTTATAAATGTTATTCCAAAGGAGATCTCTTATGTTTTCTCAAAAATTATTGTGTACTGTTTATTGGATACTGTTGTCGTGTTTTACAAAAGAGTATAAAGTTAGGAATGTTATGTGGAAGTAGCATCTTACAATGATTTCATTAAATGTGATGAACACAAAAGTAATGTAAAACAGAAAAGTGTTTCTGTATAAGAGAGTATGACTAAGATCCTTCAAACTTGTATGTATAGAATTTATAATAAATTATAATAAAAGAGCTATTTTGGGTGGGAGAAGAAAATTTATGATTTAGTTTTTATTTAGATAAACTTAAAATACTAAGAATAAATATGTATAGAAATATAATATAATTAAGATAATTTAGCCAGGCATTGTGGTACACGCCTTTAATCCCAGCATTTTGGAGTCAGAAGCAGGTAGTCTTTGGTGAGCTCAGTCTACATAGCAAGTTCTAGGCCAGCTGGGGCTACAGGGAGACCCTGTCTCAAGAAGACAAAAAATGTAATTTAGTATATCAATATTTTGGAATGGTTATAAATATTTTCAGTATTTTATTCAGGGAACAATATAAAATATATATATATATATATAAATATATATATATATATATATATTGTCTTTTTGAAACAGGGTCTCCATTAGCCCAGACTGGCCTTGAACTTGCTATGTAGAGCAGGCTGGCCTTGAACGCACAGAGATCCTCCTGCCTCTCCCTCCTGAATGCTGGGATTAAAGGCATGTGCCACCATGCTCGGCATGTACCCTATATTTTAACAAATTAATGTTTACTAGAGACTACGCTGTTTTAGAAGTAATCAGTATAAAATATCATATAATAAAATGCAGTATTGGAATTAGAACAGTCAATTTTTGGTTCTGATTATACAGATAAGAGAGGGTCCTACTAGGCAGGGTGTATGCTCCTGTAGGAATATGTGTGCTTGAGTATGTAGAAGGAAGTGTGTCCACATGGGAATGCATATGTCTTTATGTAGGTTTGTGGGAAAAGTAAAATGTATCATTGAACTGCATGCTAATTTTGGAATAATTGGGGTCCTCATATAATTAATGCACAAGATTAAAATGAGTGTGAGGTAAGTGTAAGATGATTAATGGAAAATTAAAGTGATTTAAGGCTATCAGGATTTTATTACTGGTTATAGAATATTAGTAGCATCCAATTAAATGAACATTAGTGTCGTTATTGTGTGCTGAAGGTGGTCAGCTGACTCTTACGATGAACCTTCATTACTGTCTGACTCAGAGACTTTAGGTTTTTCTCGTATACTTTTCTTTCTGTCATCTTTTCCCTTTAACATCTTCAAAATCCCCCAGGACCACGTGTTACTCTTCTCTTCAACCTGTAGCATGGATCTTTGAAGCATCAGGAGTTGATCAGAATGTAATAATCATCAGAACATGAAGACATTATGTGGATATTCAGATCTTAAATAATTATGCTGTTGACCAGTAAATAAATCATTGTAGTCAATAAAAGTGTGCCATTAACATTATAAGTCATGGTGCCTCAATATTGCTTTCACCAGGCTGGTCATTTTTGTTCTTATTCAGTGAGGTTTACCTTGGACTTTAAAACATAAAGCTTAAGTTAATCAATTAGAATTAAATGTAAAATGTTTATTTAGTCTTAGTTGTAATTAAGTTACCTTCAATGGTAAATATACCTTTTTAAAATAAAAACGTTCTTATTAACTTAAAAGATTGCTTTATAAATTGCTATTATAAACATAAAGAAATTTATTATTAAGCTAAAAAGATTAAATGTTCAATACCAGTTCTGCTACAAAACGACCACAGATAGCAAATAGTCTCAAATTATCTGAGTTGCTTATAATCATGTTATTTTACATATAGGTTTTTGAGACAGGGTCTCACTCTGTAGCCCAGGCTGGCCTGGAATTTATTATGCAGTTCAGATTGGCCTTGAATTCCTGGGTTCAAGTGATCCTCCTGCCTTACCCTTTAGAGTGCTAGAATTACAGGTAACAGCCACCATGCCCAGTATAATTATAATAGCTACAATATCCAGGTAACTAATAAACTCTGGAGATCATTATAATGGTAAATTATTGATTAACAAATAATTGACTAGAAAACATTTGAGTAAACATCTACAAACTTATTATCTTTTCTTTTCATTTCTTTATCCAAGGTTGAAATTCTTACAATCCACCATTTCATGTGATGCAACTATTCTTTTTGATTTACCGTTGCCATTAATTAAATGTTCATATCATTTGGGGGAATGCAATTCAAACACATTTTTTTTCTACTTTTTATCCTCTCTGGAAAAGAAAACTAAATTTCCACATATGCAATACTTTTCAAAAAAGCTATTCAGTGACTCCTTACCCGTCATCTGGCTCTTCCTCTTCGATCCCGTCATAGATTTCCTCATCTGGTGGTGGTGGTGGGAATCCCCCTTCATTTGGATTAGGAAGGAAATTTGGTCACACACAGGTCACTCTGATTTTGATAATAATTTCCCCCTATTTGACTGCAGAAAACATCCTTCTTTCATATTAACTACTTAAATAGAATACTTTTTTTTACCTCTCACATGGATAGTTCATAAATTAATTACTTTATTGATCATTTTAAAGCATTTTAAGGGCTGAAGCTATAATAAAGAAACGAGAGGCGAGAGGTGATAGGCACTCTGGACTTGAGATTTGAAGGAATTGTCCAACTAGGCGTGGTGGTGTATACCTGTAATACCAGGACAGGGGAGGTAGAAGGAGGTAGATCTCTGTGGTCTACACTGTGAGTTCAGGTCCACTGGGTTAGTTAAAGGGAGACCCTGTCTCAAAAGAAAAAAGCCCAAGAAAAGAATTGGTAAGCATTAATGTGAGAAAGAATAACAGAAAAGGAGATAGAATTAGTATTTATCATGGAAAAAGGGACGTGAGGAGGCAGTAAATAAAAATTCAGTGAAAGTGAAGATACTGATTAGGACACTGATGAAGAAAAGTAAACGGACTGGAGGTGAAGTGGATACTAGTGGTAGCTGAAACAAACTAAGAGAGGAGAAGAGGCACTTTAATGCATGCATTTTATTTTTCAAATATTTTATTTTTATTCTATGTGTATGAGTGTATTGCCTGCATGTATGTAAGTGCACCCTGTTGTGCAATGCCTGAATAGGTCAGAAGAGGGAGTCAGATTCCCCTGGAACTGGATTGCTAGCTTTCATGTGAGAGCTGGGAATTAAACCTGGATCCTCTGCAGGAGCAGCCAGTGTCCTTAACTGCTGAGCCAACTCTCCAGTCCCTGATGCATGTATTTTAAGCTGAAAGACTTGTTTCATGTGTCACATTGCTCCCTTCATGAGCTTTATTACATGACAAATATTTACTACTTTTTTAAATTAATTAATTTATTTATTTATTTTTATGTGTATGAATGTACTGTCTGCATGTAGGTTTGTGCACCCGTGTCGTGCAATGCCGCGGAGGTCAGAAGAGGGTCTCGGATTCCCCTGGAACTGGAGTTCTCCTGGAATTGGAGTTATAGACGGTTCTCAGCCGCCATATGGGTGCTGGGGATGGAACCTGGGTCCCCTGCAAGAGCGGTTGGCGCTCTTAACCGCTAGGCTATCTCTGCAGCCCCCTAACTACCTTTTATGTGCAGGAAAATGACCTTGAAATTTAGCTTTTTTTTTTTATTAATTTTATTTATTTCTGTATGTGTATGAATGTACTGTCTGCATGCAAGTCTGTGCACCCGTGTCGTGAAACGCCGCGGAGTTCAGAAGAGGGTCTCGGATTCCCCTGGAACTGGAGTTCTCCTGGAATTGGAGCTTCAAGAGTGAGACTGTGAGCCCAGCAATGCGTTAGTTGTATCCTTTGTTTTGTTACTGGGAAATCAAGTAGTCTTTAGGAGCTATGGGCAAGGTGGTCCTGTGGGTTGTTACCCGCACAGGGATATTTCTGTAAGTAAATGGTGGGGAGGGGGGCTTACTACTAAGTGTGCTCAGCTAGCCAAGAAAACCAAGACCAGGCACAGTGGAAGTGGGGCACACTCAGATCCATAGTGAGCTTGGAAGAAAGGAGTGACTGGCTCAGAGTCATGTGGTAACTGGGCTAGAATCTAGGTTTCAGATTCCCAGACTAGTGCTCCTTTTCAACATTAAGATACCTCTAATTCTTTCATTTCTGGATTCTAGATTTGATAAAACTGGGTAAAATCATATCTGTATGTATGATATGTGACTACGGGAGACAGACCAATGGGAAGGGGGAGGGAAAAGAAAGGGGAGGGCTGAGGGGGATGATCAAAATACAGAATACACCTGCACCAAAATCAGTACCATGTACAATGAGTGTATACCAAATAACATTTAACTCATTTAATATATTAAAACATTAAAAATCCCCCCCATTATTGGCAAACTGAAATGTTTTGTTATTAAAACACTCAAATACATATTTAAGACGTGCAGTGATAGAAAGTTTGTGCCTCACCTCCACTTCCACTCTGACTGTGGCTAGGAACAAATCAGAAATAAGAAGTTAATGTATGGATTATTTAGTTTTCAAGAACAGAAGTATAAATATTGAGCAGACTACAAAAATTCTACTTAAAAGTTAGGATGCAAAATACAAATAAGAATAATGTTCCTTATAATAGATACATAAAAAAGATAATGTAACACAACTGACAAGAATCAAGGAAGCTATAGCGCTATTAGGATATTTATAGAATAATGATACTGCTTGTTTTTAACATTTTCTCATGATACAGTTTTCAGTAACTATACATGATTGAATCATTTAATAGATGAACTTTAAAAATGCTCTAGGAATCATGTAGAACAATTATCATTGCATGCAATTCAATTCCTCTTCAGCATCCTAGAACCACAGTATCTTACTCTTAGCTTAATATCATTCCACTTTCAAAAAAACATTTTTTGAAGCCAGCATCTTTCTTTTTTTTTTTTAAGTTTTTTTTTATTAATTTTATTTATTTCTGTATGTGTACGAATGTATTGTCTGCATGCAAGTCTGTGCACCCGTGTCGTGCAATGCCGCGGAGGTCAGAAGTGGGCGTCGGATTCCCCTGGAGCTGGAGTTCTCCTGGAGTTGGAGTTTCAGACGGTTCTCAGCCGCCATGTGGGTGCTGGGGATCGAACCCGGGTCCTCTGCAAGAGCGGTCGGCGCTCTTAATGGCTAGGCCATCTCTCCAGCCCCGAAGCCAGCATCTTTCTAAATACCAGTTGCCTTCGTTTCTCGTGTGCTTCCCTGACATTCAGTACTTTTTCTACTTTAGCTTTGAATCTGTGTGTGACTTGTGTGAGAACAAAGGAAATGTAGACAGTGGGCACTGGGAAAACATAGGAATCATCTATTCAATTCTGTCATTTTGCAGAAAGCACGTCAGGCCTGTGAGAATTTAGTCCCTTCTCTATCTACTCCGCAGTACCTTCTTATCCTTCTCCCCCATCTTTCCTGCTGGTTTGACCTGTGGGTGAGCTGCCAGCAACAGGCATTAGCAGTTGGACCTTATTAGCATACAGGACAACTGTAGACTGGTACCCAATTTCAATACTCCTGTTACAAGCTAATGCAAGGAATTGCCATAATGCAGTTCCATGATTAATGAAGAAACCAAAACATATCCTTGCCAATGGAACTTTGGAGAAAAGCATGCAACAAGTCTCATAATCTCCAGGGAAATTGGTTTGTGGAGCTAGTTGCATTCTGGTTGGTTGTGGCTCCTGGTGAAGTACAATTCCTGTTGGAGATTCATATAACCGATGCCTAAAGGAACGGCCATGCACAGGGAGCAGAACTCTGCCTGCTTATTTCATCTGTAGAGTGAATTTCCTCAAACAGCCTATTTGGACTGTAAAGTATTGGATGGGTGAAGGTGAGGTAATAAGAGAAGAGGAGAGAGAGATGGAGCCCTGGAAGGTTGAAGCTTTGCTCTGTGTGAACTGATATTCTCTACATTTTCCAGTCATTACCCAAAATGCTTTAGTTGGAAAAACAGCTAGGAAGGCTTGTGCTGTTAAGAGATGACAGCAGAGGGTTGTCTTCCTCAAGCTAGGAGTCAGGACGGGGCAGGTAGAGGACGAGGACCCAGGATGGGGAGGAAGTGAGGAGAGTGTCTTTTCTTCTTACTATTGCCAGGGCAAACTGCTGGCAACTGTTTCTAAGGACAAAGCCTGTTCTATGATGAGAGCTCTACTAGCAACAGCTGTAGTTTTTTTGTTTGTTTGTTTGTTTTTGTTTTGTTTGGCTATTTGTTTGGGTCTTTTCGAGACAGGGTCTCCCTATAGTCCTAGCTGTCCTGGAACTCACTCTGTAGACCAGGCTGGCCTTGAACTCACAAAGATCCACCTGCCTCTGCCTCCCAAGTACTAGGATTAAAGGCGTGTGCCACCACGCCCGGCTGCTGTAGTTTTTAAAAATAAAACATGTAGAAAGAATTTCTTCCTATATTTTCTTATTAAATATGCATACAAGAGGGACAGATGTTAGTAGATATGGCAGCACTGTGCATGTTTAAGGTGTTGTACATTAAAAGCACACACTGCCTCCAACTCCATCCTTTTATTAAATGCAACATTCTTTTTCCATTCCAGGTTTCCTAGCTAGAGCACATATTGTAGAGTTATAGCATGTATGAACTTCATAAAATAAAAGTAATTGTAGTATTTGGGGATATGACCACCTATTACGTTAAAATGGTGCTCTAAAGACATTCCTAGCACAGACAAAGAAGGTATTGGAGTACAGGGGTGATGTATGGTCAAAGCACAGTATGCTGTATGAAAATGTTAGAGCTGGGGAGCTGGTGCATTGGGTAGAGCGCTTGCTCAGCAGGCATGAGAACCTGCTTGAACCCCCAGCACTACATAAAAGCCAGGCACCTGGTAACCTCACACTGTGAGGGCGGATCCCTGGGGTGCATGGATAAGAGAGGGGTCCAGGTTCAGAGAGAGACCTTGTCTCAAAAAATAAGTTGGAGATAGGTCTGTAGTGGTGAATATCTTTAATCCTGGCACTCAGGAGGCAGAGGCAGGTAGATCTCTGTGAGTTTGAGGCCAGCTGGGGCTAAAGGGAGACACCGTCTCAAAAAAAAAGCACCCCCCCAAAAGAAAACAAGGAAAGTAATAGAGGAAGCTGTCTTTTTAAAAATTTTTTTAAATTAATTTTATTTATTTTTGTATGTGTATGAGTGTACTGTCTGTATGTAGGTTTGTGCACCTGTGTTGTGCAATGCCGCGGAGGTCAGAAGAGGGTGTCGGATTCCCCTGGAACTGGAGTTCTCCTGGAATTGGAGTTTCAGATGGTTCTTAGCCTCCATGTGGGTGCTGGGGATTGAACCCTGGTCCTCTGTAAGTGCTGTTGGTTCTCTTAACTTCTAGGCCATCTCTCCAGCCCCTAGCTTTTTAAAAATAATGTAGTATGCTTTTGTTGTAGCATAGGCTTTTTTTTTTAATTTTTAAAAAAATTTTTTTTTTATTTATTTTTGTATGTGTATGAGTGTACTGTCTGTATGTAGGTTTGTGCACCTGTGTTGTGCAATGCCGCGGAGGTCAGAAGAGGGTGTCGGATTCCCCTGGAACTGGAGTTCTCCTGGAATTGGAGTTACAGACAGTTCTTAGCCACCATGTGAGTGCTGGGGATTGAACCTGGGTCCTCTGCAAGAGCAGTCAGTGCTCTTAACCACTAGGCTATCTCTCCAGCCCCCTTTTTAATTTTTTTTTAATTAAAGGAAGCTTTCTAATATCTATTTAACTCTGGCTTCCACACATGCTTAGGTCGGTCAGCTCAGCATACCACCATACATGTCCATCCACCACCACACATACACCAAGAAAAGAAAATGTCACTGTGTAATACAGTACCATGTAAAATCCATGAGCAATATAAAGCAGAACAATTTAAAACACACATACACACACACACGCAGGGGCTCCAGGGCCAGCTTAGTGTTTAAGAGCGCTGGCTGCTCTTGCACAAGACTTGGGTTCAGTTCTCAGCACCCACATGACAGTTACTCCAGTTCCAGAGGATCTGATGCTCTCTCTTGTGGCTTCTGTGGGCATTGCACACATGTGCTGCACTTACATGCATGCATGCAGAACTCATACACATAATAAATAATAAATAATGGAAAAATAAAAGTAAACAGAGAAAAAAACCCAAACATTTCTTTTGTATATTTTTTCTTGATTATGCATAGCAGTCTAAATATATACTTATTAATGTAAATGGGTTTTTGAAGCTCCCCTCAAAATGCATTAAAAACCAAATAAAAGGGGGCTGGAGAGATGGCCTAGCGGTTAAGAGTGCCAACTGCTCTTGCAGAGGACCCCGGTTCGATTCCCAGCACCCTCATGGCGGCTGAAAACCATCTTTATCTCCAGTTCCAGGGGAATCCGACACCCTCTTCTGACCTCCGTGGCATTGCACAATATGGGTGCACAAACCTGCATGCAGACAGTACATTCATACACATAAAAAATAAAATTAAATTAAAAAAAAAGGTAAAAATAAAGTTTATAGATTAATATATACTCATGTCCAGAAAATTCTTTAAACTGCAGAATATGAACACTGGGAACTTCATCTGACCCCCAGACTGGCATTTACTGACTTATGCTTATTACTAAAGCCAATTTGTATAATTTTTTAAAAAGTGTGTATATGTGCATGCTTGTGTTCATGCATGCATGCGTGTGTGTGTGTGTGTGTGTGTGTGTGTGAATGCTCAGGCCATGGTGCACATATACAGTAGGAAACTTTGAGTGAGATTTTCACCTTCCACTCTGCTTGACACAGGTCCCTCCTGTCGTTCGCTGCTGTGCACACCAGGCTAGCTGGCCACCAAGCTCCTGGTGACTCTCCTGTTTCTGCCTTACTTCTACTAGCAGGGCCTGCTGGGATCACAGATGCTTGCATTACTGTCTGCTAAAGCCAATTAATGAACTGCAGACTCCAGTGTATGCAATGTATTCCTTGACATATGTTGCATAATTTACATTCATGGTATGGACATTCATTTTAAAAAAGCCAAAATTATAATTGTGAAATATTCTTGGTGGATTGTTCCTTTGATGAAAATGTAATGGCCTTCTTTGTCTCTTCTGATTTCTTTTACTTTGAAGTCTATTTTATCCGATATTAAAATAGCAACACCTGCTTTCTTTTTGGTACCATTTGCTTGGAATATTTTTTTCCATCCCTTCACTTTAAGGTGGTGCCTGTCCTTGAAGGTAAGATGTGTTTCTTGTAGACAGCATATCGATGGATTCTGTTTCCTAATCCAGTCCTCCGCATATGTCTTTTGATTGGGGAATTTAGTCCATTAATATTTAAGGTTATGACTGATAGGTTTGTGTTGCTTCCTTTTGCCTTATATCCATATTGTTTTGGTTTAAGTTTCTACACTTCTGCAGTTATGCTTTTATGGATTTCTCTTTCTAGAGTCCTAGGGAGGTTACCCTTTTTCTGTTCTTTGTTGCTTCAAGTATTCTTTGAAGGGTTGGTTTTCCGGACATGTATTCTTTCAAGTTGTTATGTCATGGAAGATTTTTCTCTCTCTCCTACAAGTAGATGCACATTTTTCTGGTATAGTAACCTGGTTTGCATCTATTAGTCCTCTAACTGCAATGCTTTGCTCCAGGTTCTTCTTGCCTTCTCCTATAGTTTGGTTGAGAAGTCTGTTTGTATCTGTTACATTTCCCTTATAGTACACTTGTTTTTCTCTTGTGGCCTTTAAGGTTCTGTCTTGTTTTGGGTGTCTAGCATTTAAATGATATAGATGTGACATAGAATTCTTCTTCTGATTCGTGTCTGTTTGGAGTTTAATGTGCCCTCTTTGTATGGTACTTGGTTTGTCCTTTTTTTTAGTTTGGTGGCAACCAAACTTTATAAAGACAATTCTCCCAGTACCACCACAGTCACGACTAACCCCAGTACACTCATAATGGGAGATTTCAATACTCACTGAGTCCTTTGGATAGTCAACAGGACAAAATAAACAAAAGACAGCCTCAAAACTGAACGAGATGAAACAACCAAATAGACCTCATAGACTATACAGAATATTCCACCAAAAACCAGAGAATAACTTTCTAAAAAAGAATATACTTTATCGCATACACGAACATTACTCCAAAATTGACCACATCCTGGGACACAGAAGACCTTACAAATACAAAAAGATTTGAAATAATTTCAATGCATTCTATAGGACACAGATGCAAATAAAGCCAACTATCAACACCAGGACAACCTCCTGCCTAAAAGAACACAATGGAGACCAAAACAACACACTCTTTGAATCAATAAGTGAGGTCAAAGAAGAGATAAAAGAAAGAAATAAAAACATACTGGAACTGAATGACAAATGACATACAACACAACAAAACCTATGGGATACCTTAGAAACAGTCTAAAGAGGGAGATTTATAGCCCTGGGTGCCTTACGTTAGAAAAACAAGAAAAAAGCCACAAGTGATTATCTAACACTAACACGGCTAAAAAGCACTTGAGAGGCAACAAACAAGATGACCACTAAATGCACAGACAGGAAAAATAACAAATCAGAGCAGAAAGCAAGAAATAGAAACCATAAGAAAACAACAATACAAAAAATCAATGAAGCCAAAAGTTGGTTCTTTGAAAGAATAAAAAGCATAAGACAAGACCTCTAGCCAATTAACAAAAAAGAAAGACGGAACAACTCCAAATCAAATACAATCCATGATTGAAAAGGGAAATAATCCACAAGAAGACAAGATCCAGAAAAGAAAATCAATGGAATATAAAAAAAAAAACCTATATTCTACCAAATTTGAAAACACTAGAAGAAATGGTGAATATCTGAAATCCTGGGAATCAAACCGAAGCTCAGCCAAGAAGAGACCAGCAGCTTAAACAGACCCATAACATATGAAGAATAGAGGATGTAGTAAGAAGCTCCCAAACAAAAAAAGCCCAGGCCCCAGATGGTTTCACATGCAAGAATTTCTATAAAACATTTCAAAAGACCTACAACCATTATACTGAAACTGTTTAGAGTATAAATCAGAAGGGAATTCTCCCAAAATTCCTTCTATGAAGCCAACATCATCTCTATTACAAAACCAGGCACAGATCAAACTAAAAAGGAGAATTACATATAGACCCATCTCCCTAATGATCTACAGATGCCAAAATTTTAAACCAGTCTGGCAAATCGCATACAGCACCCACATAAAGAAGATCATCCATTCATGCCAAGTTGGATTCATGACAGAAATGCAGGATGGTTATACATATGAAAATTCAATAAACAATCATCAAACACATAAAGGAAATCAAAGACAAAAACCACACCATCATCTCAATTGATGCTGAAAAGCTTTAATTTTTTTATCTTCTATCCTTTCTTAAATTAGAGGAATTGGAATTGGGGCATTCATTCCTCAATGTAATATAAAGCCATATACAGGAAACCCACAGCCAGTATCATCCTAATGGGGAACAGACAGAAACATTCCCATTAAAGGTAAGCGAACATCGGCAAGGCTGCCCCTGTCACCTACTCCTCTTCAAAATAGTGCTTGAAAACACTTGCTAGAACAATAAGACAAGAACAAGGCAATTAAAGGAGTACTAATTGGAAAAGAGGCAGTCAAAAACTATCCCTTATTTGCCGATGATATGATTTTTACTTAAAGGGATGCTAAAAACTCCACCAGCAAAACTCTAGAAATGATTAAAAGTTAACAGAAAAGTGGCAGGATACAAAAATTAACCTTAAAAAAAAAAAAAAATCAATGGCCTTATCTTACACCAAACAAAGCAACTGGCAAGAAAGAATAAAGAAGAACCTTCCCACTCACAATAGCTAAAAACAAAATAAGATACTGGAAACAAACCTACCAAAGACACCAAAGACCTCTACAACAAAAAATATTAAAACTCTTCTTAAAGAAAGAAACTTGGAAAGAAGACCTCAGAAAGATGGAAAAACTCCCATGCTCATGGATTGGGAAAATTAACATTGTAAAAATGATCCATTTCTACCGAAAATATTGTATAGATTTAACGGCAATCCAATCAAAAATCCCCACAGGTATCTTACACAGGCTTGGAAACAAATGTTCTTAAATTCATTTGGAAAAAACAAAAGACCCCGAATAGCGCAAACAACCCTGAGTGAAAAGAGCTAAGACAGGGGGAATCTCTATACCAGACTTCAAACTATACTAACAGGTGCTATAGTCATAAAAACAAGCCTGGTACTAGGCCACAAAAACAGATCCTGTTGACAAATGGTACAAAACTGAAAATCCAAATCTGAGCACATATCATTTCAGCCTCTTATATTTGACAAGGGCCAAGAAGCACACAATGGAGAAAAGATAGCATTTCAGCAAGTGGTGTTGGCAAAACTGGATCACACTCTTGTAGAACAATGAAATTAAATCCTACATTCTTGCCCTGTACAAAGTCAACTCCAGATGGATTAAAGACCTCCGTGAACCCCAAACTCTGCAGGTGATAGAAAAAGGTTGGCAGCAGACTACAAGACATAGGCGTAGGAAAAGACTTTCCTAAATCAGACAAGCAGCTGTGCAAGATTAAGTCGACAATTGACATGGGACCTCATCAAACTCAAAAGTTTCTGAACTCAGAAAGAAACATCTAGGAAGTGAAGAGAAATCCAAAGAGTGGGAGAGAACTCTTCACTGCAGAAACATCTGACAAAACATTGATTTCCAGAATATAATATACTACTCAATAAAAACAAATGAAAAAGAACAAAATAGACCCACTCAACAGATGGAGCAAAGAACTGAACAGAGACTTCAACAAAGTGAGAATTAGAGATGTCTGAGAAACACCTCAATGAACTGTTCCAACATCACTAATCATTAGAGGAAATGCAATGAAAACCACTTTTACAAGATAATACATCTTACTCCAATAAGACTGGCTAGGATCAAGAAAACAAATGAAACACAGTGCCTGGAGAGGTTGTGGGGAAGGGGAACACTCTACTCCACTGCTGGTGAGAATGTAAACTCCATTACAGCACTATGGAAAGCAGTGTGGAGAACCCTTGGAACCGAACTTGGAATGAAATTGCCACCCGACCCAACCATACCACTCCTTGGCATGGTACCTCAGATTACGCCACCACAGAGATTACATGCACGGCCAATTGTTTATTGCAGCTCTTCTTACAATAGCAGGACTGAGACCAACCTAGATGCCCCTCAATGATGACGAGTGGATAGAGAAAACTGTGGTACTTAACTACACAATGGAGTTCTATATGCAGCAGAAAAGAAAGTGAGCATCATCGAAAGCTTTGCAGGAATGGCTGGACCTAGAGGACACTATCATGCTGAGTGACAAGTAACACAGTCCCAAAAAACAAAACGACGATTGGTATCCCATCATCTGTGGATGCTAGTAGCCAATACCCAGTTGTAAGTATATCTTGTGTGGGGCCCCCTGAGCTTATTGTACAAAGCAGTTGGGCGTAATGCATTTTGAAAACAACAACAACAACAGAAAAGACTGCATCAAAGAACTGACTGAAAACTGAACTTCTTCTCAAAACAGTCAACTTCCCCATGGAAATATTGAGAAAGACTAAGAGATAAAAAGCATGTTTGGCAGAATGCATGAGCTTCTGGCGGGGTGGGGGAATGGGTGGGAACACGGGTCTAGATTTGTTAAAAAAAAAATAAAATAAAAAATAAAAGAAATTAAAAAAAAAAGAACATTCTGTGGTTTAAAAAAAAAAAGCCAAAATTACTGGAAAGTGACAAAATATTCAATTGATATGAAGCAAAAGGTCACAGGAAAAAGTTAATTCTTCATATGCTTTATAATAACATTACTAATTTGAGTGTGTGTGGTGTATATGTGTGCATCTGTATATATGTGTGCATATGAGGCCAGACATTGACCCCAGGTGTCTGCCTTAATTGTTCTCTATACTATTGCTATTATCATTGCTGTTTCTGAGACAGGGTGTCTCACCAAACTTGGGGCTGGCTCTTTCAACTAGATTGGCTTCTCCAGACAGAATGTCATATTTCTCTTCTTCCCCAGGAAGGTGTTTTCATTTTTCTAGGCGGAAATGTCATCAGGTAGAGGAAATGGATACTGGACAGTTGGATCTTGGTCAATACCAAGGGATTATAAAAAAACTGAGATTTTGCTTTTAAAGAGTAAACTAGAATTTTAGTGAAAATCATTCTTTTTCCTGTTATATATTTCAAGCAATGACAGAAAATATATTTAGACTCAGATTTCAGGGTGAAAAAAAAGCTGCACTTTATATGCTGTAGTTCATATTTGTTCCATATTATATCAGTATAGGCATATGCCTAAGATAAGTTATATATTATATATAAACAATATTATATAGTAGAAAATATTTAACATGATTATATGGCCCATTATATTTCAAGTAGCACTTGATATGTATGATCAAATAAAATAAAAGACTATGGAGTTTCACATCACCTTCTACCCATACTGGTGTTATTTGTAAGTGGTGATTTAGATGGTGATGGACAGCATTAGGCGAGATGAAAAATTATGAGCTCTTTAAATGTATGACCTCTGGCATGGTGACAGAGTGATTTGCTTGCAGCGTGTGTCACACACCTGTTAGGAGCATCCTGCTCAGCTACATCATCATAGACTTCTTGGTCATCTTCAAGTCTTGATGGGACAGTATTGAGACAGTTCTTTTTCCGTTTCAGAGAATCATAGTCAATCTGTACAGAAGTTGTTTTAATGTAACCATCTACCAAAAAAGGAAAAGAGGTACAGGCAATTGGAGTTGAATGATTTTGAAGTTATGAATAAGGCAACAAATGTACCCTTACTCTTTGAGTTTTTTCTTTGGGGCTGGGGAATGGAGCTTAGTGGTAGTCTGTCTAGCATACCAGCACAAATCCAGAGGCACTTTATTAAACATTTTAAAAAGAGCTGGAGAGATAAGGTTAAGAGCACTGGATATTCTTGCGGAAGACCTGGGTTTGAATCCCAGCACCCACATGGTGGTTAACAACCATCTATAACTCCAGTTCTAGGGTATCTGATACCCTCTTCTGTCCTCCATGGCATTGCATAACACAAGTTCACTTTACATACATGCAGGCATAACACTCATACGCATAACTTTTTTTAAAAAAATTAAAAACCAAAAACTAAAACAAAACAAAGCACTGAAAAAGGTCCCTTTATTTGCAATCACAGTTTGCAGTCCTCCAGCATATGGCCGCAGGTTTTATGTACTCTGTCAAGGTAAGCCTAGAGTCTACTTTGGAGATTCTAAAGGGAGTCATAAGAAATCTCCTAATACAAGCGAAGAAGGTAATGATCTTTGGGAAAATCTGGATTGCTCCTCACTAAAAGGAACTGCACTTCTCACTTCAGCTTTTCCTCTTGGTCCACCCAGTAGCACAGTCCTGACTTGAGGGGTATAGGTTTGGAAGAATCTGAACATCTACATTGGCTTAAAAAGAAAAGCGTGGAAGCCATAGGAAAAGCGCACTCACAGGACCCCTTCACCGTTCTGGCCAACCATTTTCCTTCCGGGTTGTCTGTGATTCGGATTATTTCGATTTCATCTCCTTGCTTAAAGCTCAGTTCATTCTTTCCTCCTTTGACATCACAGCAAGCTTTTGCATGATGGATGACTTGAATGGGGGCTGTTAGCTACAATGAAGGAGAAAAAAAATAACAGAAAGCCATTAAGGATGTAATTTTTTTTTTTTTTTTTTTTTTTTTTTTTTTTTTTTTTTGGTCTTTTCAAGACAGGGTTTCCCTGTAGCCCCAGCTGTTCTGGAGCTCACTCTGTAGACCAGGCTGGCCTTGAACTCACAAAGATCCGCCTGCTTCTGCCTCCCAAGTGCTAGGATTAAAGGCATGTGCCACCATGCCCAGTTTTTAAGAAATATAATTTTGAAATATAATATGCCCACAACTTGCAATCCAGCTTATATCCAACCGTTCAAAGTTTAAGTAGCATTCTTGGTGAATGCTCTCATAGAAAGAGTTAGGGAAAAGTCAGAGGTCCAATAGGACCCCAAAGAACCGGTAGCCTTGAGCTTGTTCACCAGAGAGTGGCAGGGATCTGCTGACCATTAAGAACCCTACAAAAGGCCTGGGTGTGGTGGAGCAGGACTTTAATCCCAGCACGTGTGAGAGGTGAGCAGATCCAGCCTGGTCCATATAATGAGTTCCAGGCCAACTGGGGCTATAGAGAGACCCTGTCTCAAAAAGACCAAAACAAAACAAAACAAAACCCACAAAGACATTCCCTAATGAATATCATTTGTGTGCAGAAAACTATCTTAAGCTTTGTGTGTTTTAATGGGATAAACTAGTGGTCTGTTTGTTAGATGACATTTTTTTCCCTCTTAAACTGTGCACATATTCTTCCTCTCTCCCCCTCCTCTTTTCTCCCCCTTCTCTGTCCCTCTCTCTACCTCTTCCTCTGAAAGTTGATTTAACCAAAGGTCTTAGTGAGCTATGCTCCCAGCCAGTTGTGTTACCCTCATGTTCTCTGAAGGCCCAAAATGGCAAAGAGAAAGGTAGGTGGCAGTAGGTTGCATGTATAGAAAAAGCATTCTTCCCTCCCTTCCTTCCTTCCTTCTTTCCTTCCTTCCTTCCTTCCTTCCTTCCTTCCTTCCTTCCTTCCTTCCTTCCTTCCTTCCTTCCTTTCTTCCTTCCTCCCTTCTTCTCTCCCTCTCTCCCTTCCTTTGTGGCACTAGTTTGTCTAAAATTTTGCAGTAGATATTACCTGCTATTATAATCAAGACGGCATTTTAGAAATAGTTTAAAAAACGGTAAACAAACACTGGGCAAGGTTTTCAAAATTAATATTCTGAAGAGGATGGTGATTTATTAACAGCAAGAGAATACTCTAGCTTAGACCGTGAGTCTCAAACTCCCAATTTCCCATTCCTGAACTGGTATCTTCTTCAGACTATCTTGGATCTTTTGATATAAAATATGGATTGTGATTTTCCTAAGAAGCTGTATTTTGTTGAGTTTATATTGTCATGAATTGTGTGCCATATTAATTATGTACCATTAAAAACATTTTCAATAGTTGGGGCTCAGTGGTTAAGAGCACTGGCCACTTTTGCAGAGGACCTGGGTTCAATTACCAGTACCTACATGGTAGCTAACAACTGTCCATAACTTCAGTTCCTGGGGAATCCAATGCTCTCTTCTGACCTCTGTGGACATTGCACAGCACAGGTGCACTTATACACACTCAAGCAATACATTCATACACATAAGATAAATAAAACAGCCATGAAAACAAATTTTCAAGAGTTTAAGTTGAGCTGGGCATTTTGGCTCACACCTTTAATCCCACCACTCAGGAGATGATGGTGGGTGGAGACAGAGGAGGGTGGATCTATGAGACCGGGGCCAGCCTGGTCTATATAGTGAGTTCCAAGCCAGTTGGGGCTACAAGGAGACCTGGTCTCAAAAAAGAAAAGAAAAAAAGCTTAGCTTGTCGGCTCACTGCCCTGTCATTGATGGGCTTTATGACCAGCGGCAAGTAGAAATGTTTTGGACTGAGTTTTTAACAATCGATAATGTCTGACTATGTGTATTACAAATTTCTGCAGTGCCCAGAGTAGTAAGTTTTCTTTCTTTCTTTCTTTCTTTCTTTCTTTCTTTCTTTCTTTCTTTCTTTCTTTCTTTCTTTCTTTCTTTCTTTCTTTCTTCTATTCTCTCTATTATCTATTTCTATTCATTTATCATTCTTCTATCATTTATCTATTATCTATCTATTCTCTCTCTCTCTTTCTTTCTTTTTTTTTTTTTTGGTCTTTTTGAGACAGGGTCTCCCTGTAGCTCCAGCTGTCCTGGAACTCACTATGTAGACTAGGTTGGCCTTGAACTCACAGTGATCCACCTGCCTCCTTATCCCAAGTGCTGGGATTAAAGGCATGCGTCACCACGCCCGACTGTAAGTTTTCTTACTGTAGCAGTGAAGCATTTACTGCCATGCCTGTTCTTGTGAGGAATTTCTCAATAAAATGGATTTTCTATGTCCAGCAATAAAACAAACTTAAACTGAATTACAGTATGCTGTGATGCTGATGGTGCTCAATTCTCAAATTTACAAAACCTGGTATCTGTGAACACGGTGTGGGTGGAACATAGCTGTTAAGTCCTCGTCTTGACAAACTCTTGAGTTCATATCTAGTGAGATGACTTCTATACTTTGTTTTTCTTTTTAAAATTATTATTTATTAGCCAGGCGTGGTGGCGCACACCTTTAATCCTAGCACTTGGGAGGCAGAGGCAGGTGGATCTTTGTGAGTTCAAGGCCAGCCTGGTCTACAGAGTGAATTCCAGGACAGCTGGGGTTCCAGGGAGACCCTGTCTCAAAAAGACCAAAAAAATTATTTATTTATCATTTTATTTGTATGACGTTTTGCCTGCATGTATATAAGTGAACCTGTATTATGCAATGCCTATGGAGGTCAGAAGAAGGGGTTGGATCCTGTTGAACTGGAATCAGACAGTTGTTAAGTGCCATGTGGGTGCTGGGAAGTGAACCCAGGTCTTCTGCAAGAGCAGCCAGTGCTCTTAATCACTGAGCCATCTCTCCAATCCCCAAATAATATTGTTAAAAAGGAAAACAGAGTGAGGGCTGAAGAGATGGCTCAGGGGTTAAGAGCACTGACTGCTCTTGCAAAGGACCTGAGTTTGAATCTCAGTAACCACATGGTGGCTAACAACCATCTGTAACTCTAGTTCCAGGGAATTCAATACCCTCTTCTGACCTCTATGGGAATTGTAGGACATGGGTGCACTTATTTGTGTATGAGTGAACTGTCATGCAGACAATTCACTCATACACATGAAATAAAAATAATAAACAAATATTAAAAGCAATAGTATTTGAATTAATGTAAAAATAATGCAATGCTTACCATTCCAAATGAATCTCACATAATTCCTTGAAAACTGAAAATCTCTCACAAAAGTGTACTATATACATTTTCATGTATTAAATTAATTTTTACTTGAAAAATAGAAATATTGGTAGTCATAAATTCTATATGATTAAAATGTTTTAGTCTACACAATTCAGTCATTATTTTACCTACACATAGCGAGTTTTATTCAAAATTTAATGAAAACTTTTGTCAGAAATAGTGGCTTCTGTACAATAATTCACTTAATCCCATAACAGTTTATGGAAAAGCATCACATATTCTCATTTTAAAGAATAAGAATCTGAATCTTGCTGGGTGTGGTGGTGCACACCTTTAACCCCAGCACTCAGGAGATAGACACAGATGGATCTCTGTGAGTTCAAGGCCACCCTGGTCTACATAGCGAGTTCCAGGCCAGCTGGGGCTGCAGGGAAACCCTGTCTCAAAATAAAGATAAATAGTAAGCCGAGATCACATCACTTGTATGTATAGCTGA
Source organism: Rhizomys pruinosus (assembly GCA_009823505.1). Taxonomy (NCBI): domain Eukaryota; kingdom Metazoa; phylum Chordata; class Mammalia; order Rodentia; family Spalacidae; genus Rhizomys; species Rhizomys pruinosus. The sequence goes on from VZQC01010028.1 coordinate 703,475, forward strand.
AATTGGAGTCTACATCAGTAGACTCTAAGCTGGTGTTTTCACTGTGTCATGCTGAACTTTTGCTTTAACATAATAAATGTACTGGGAAGTTAGACATAAATCGTATCTTTATAGTACTACATATTAAATCCTCTAGAGGAATAAATACTTAAAGAAATAAATATTTAAAGGAAACAATATGGATTCTTTTAAAAGTGAAGAATAATTTATAATTCAGATCATCAATCTAAATGTTATTGAGACATTAGACTCATACCAGAAGGGTTATATCATCAGAGATGGGTAGTCAAGAGAGTCTGGCCTGTGAGTATAGCATAGTGGTGGTAATAACGGAGATGATAGAGGAAATCAGAGAAGATAAAGGCCAGAAATTAAAGTAGATAAAGAGGAATGAGAGAGCAGATCTCAGAAATCAGCATGCATCTAGACTTTAAATAAAGGCAAACATGTAGGTCAGGTCCAGATACCAGTATCTAGTGTATCCTAAAGAAATTGAGGTTCATTCAGGAGACACTGCACTGGGATGTCTATGTGAATGTTCCCAAACTCATGGCATCAATAGTTCAATAAGAAATATGTACTGGGGAGGATCAAGCTGAGACTGAGTACCCACTTACTCAACTGACATACAATCCCTGGGTACCCACTAATTATAAGCGCTCTAATTATATTTTATTTTGTTTTTATCCTATTTCATTTCTAATGGCTGAAACAAGGTGGTATATTAGACAAAAACGTTATTTCAAGATAATGATCAAGAAACCCTCCAACTATGTAAACTTTCCTGTGAAAGTTATAAAGGGATATTAATTCATCAGCAAGCAAGCTCTTACTTTAAATTTCTTCTTTAATTCTTGTTCTTTCTTTTCTTTCTCTTTCTGTTCCTTTCTTTCTAGCTCTAATCTCTTCTTTTCCTCCTTTTCCCGTTTCTTGTCTCGTTCTTTGGTTGAGTCTCTGTGAATACAAATTGTTAGGTTGTTTCCACATGTGCAGTTGTTGATGAGTCAGGACTCACTATGCAAAGAGGTTTCTACACACCACAAAAGATGGACTCTGAAGAGATGAGAGGAAAAAGCCAAGGATGTAAAATCCTGGATGTGTGAAATTGTTTTTTTTTTAATTTTTTTTTATTAATTTTATTTATTTCTGTATGTGTATGAATGTACTGTCTGCATGCAAGTCTGTGCACCCATGTCGTGCAACGCCGTGGAGTTCAGAAGAGGGTCTCGGATTCCCCTGGAACTGGAGTTCTCCTGGAATTGGAGCTTCAGACGGTTCTCAGCCGCCATGTGGGTGCTGGGGATCGAACCCGGGTCCTCTGTAAGAGCGGTCTGCGCTCTTAACCGCTAGGCCATCTCTCCAGCCCCGTGAAATTGTTTTTAAAGCCAATAGGAGACACAGAGCCTAGGATCTGCTCTCTGTGACATCCCCAGCTGCTTCCCCTTGCAATGTGCACCAGAATGAGGAAGATGCTTCAGAAAGTCCTTGTCTTCGCTACATGTCGGCATGAACACAGCTAATAGTCTCTCCCTCTCTTTCATGGACATGTGTTCACAGGCACTCATAGGAACTTTGATTTAGAGACTATTTAGAATTGATTGAATAAGAGTTAGGTGGCCAGGCTTGGTGGTGCACACTTTTAGTCCCAGCACTCGGGAGGCAGACGCAGGTGGATCTCTATGACATTGAGGCCATACTGGTCTACTTAGCAAGTTCCAAGCCAGGTGAGGCTACAGGGAGATGCTGGCTCAAGTAGCAAGCAAAAAAACTAAACAGGACTAAGTAGAGAAAATTAAGACACCTGAGACCAACATTTGATTAAAAAGTACTCCTATCTTCACCTGGATTCCAAGAAATTTCTTAGTCTATTAAGAAGTCTGTTGTGACACCATTTTTTCCCCCATCTGTTCAGCAGACTGGAACTTCAGCATCTGAGTGTCAAGCTAAACTAGACTTCACTGCATTTCTATGCCTGGGAGAAGAGGGTGTAACACATAAATGAATTCATTGGCTCAGGACGCACTGTGAAGGAGACATATAGACTCCCAAGTCCTGTCTCTCTAATAGCCTGCTAGTCTCAGCTTGTGACCAGAGTCCTCTGTAGAATCCTTGGAGAAGTAAACCAATACATGTCCTCTGTAGTGAATAAGGCTTTCATTACATGCCAATCATATATGCAAATAAAGCTGTTCGTTTCTGGTGCTGTTGCACACCCATGCACCCTTTTACAAAACATCATATTCAGCTTAGAAGAAAACTCTTATGGTAACAAATGCAATGCATACATGTCTTCATATGTTTCTCCTTCACTGTCTTGTTCCTGTCAAGAAAAACATAGATAATCATTGATATTGATTATTCAAAAAACAAATGACATATACATATTTCATTTATCATTTTTTGTTTGTTTTTCTTTTTCTCTTTTCTTTTCGTTTTTTTTTTTTTTTTTTTTGGTTCATTTTTGTCTTTTTGAGACAGGGTCTCCCTGTAGTCCCAGCTGTCCTGGAACTTGCTCTGTAGACCAGGCTGGCCTTGAACTCACAAAGATCCGCCTGCCTCTGCCTCCCTAGTGCTAGGATTAAAGGTGTGCACCACCGCGCCCGGCTTGTTTTTCGAGATAGTGTTTTACTATGTAGCCCTGACTGGCCTGGAACTCACACAGATCTGCCACCCTCTGACTTTTGGGTGCTGGGATTAGAGGTGTACACAACCATACCCAACAGTAATCAAATATTTTTAATTTTTGTGAGCTGATATAATTTGAACCCAAGTTGGCTTATTTGAAATGTTCTTTCTCCTTCCTCTTCTTTCTCTGAATTGTGAGATATGCTATAAAAACAAGTACATGAAGACTTCATTTTCTGCTGTGTTCAGTCATTTCAATGTTTAGCCATGCATAAGCTCAATGTATATTACTATGGGTCATCAGACTGGCTGATGTCTAATGTTTCAAGCATTTTTGATGAAGTAAGATTAGAAATGGAAAAATTATCATCACTACTCCTAAAACTTTTTGTTTGTCTGGATTATAACAATAGAAAGTGAATCACAATAATTATTAAATGTTTTAAGTTAAGAGAGAAATAAAAAATATCTGACCTCTTCCAGGTTACCAGCACCTAAAGGATTAAAAAAAAAGAATAATACATTGTAACTAAGAAGAATGTTAATGTGTTATTATTGGACATAATAATGTTCAACCACTTCATAAGATAACAGCCTATACTCAGCAGCACAGAACAGATTATTTGTCTTAGATCTTTAATATTTTTAATATTTGTCATTTAATTATAAAATTATTTTATGACCTTTTCTAAAATAAGGCTTGTGATACCTTTTATTCTCTTTATGAGAGTCACAGTACATTTGATGGTATAGACTTGCATGAAATAAAAAACAAATTACAAGAAGTTCATACTTCTTGGTTCATTTTTTTCCCAGGGGTTGGTTTAATGCATCAAATCAGTTAATTAGATTAAAAAAATTACTGCTCAAGATTTTAGTGTAATATTCATGTACTAGATATCAAGACACAATCTAATACTATAATCAGAAAGATAATAATATTAAGAGCAATTATAATAAAATGGTAGTATGGTACTAGTATAAGAACCATTAGTATAAGAACCATGGGATAGAACAGGAAGCTCAGTGAAAAATAAAAATTTACATAGATGCAGTCATATATTATATGTGTATGTATGCATACATACTGTCTTATGTGTGCGATGACACTTGCTGGTAACAGGTGGGCATGCTGCCACCTTTATGGCCTGACGATGAGATCATCTTGTCTGAAGAGTGTTCTAGTCCTACTCAGAAAGTACATATTCTGTAGCTACTGACCAGCCATTCCACTGCTGAAACATCTCTTAGAGGAAGCTTCTCTCAAGTTCAATGGGATGAGGAAGAGCCCTATAGTATTCTTATAGTATCAGTGACAGCAGCTAAGTAAAACGCAGATGTACACATTCTGCAGGGTACTTACTGCACAGTGGTTAGTGACAACAGACCAGAATTGTATGCAGTGATAAGCAAGGGGAACCCCAAAACTTAAGCTGAGTAGTCACAAAAAGAAGAGCCTATAACATATCATTTATGTAAATTACACATCTGCATACATACAATGATTTAAGAGTAGGTGCAGAGTCTCTGACGCTGGTCCTGATGTCAAATATAAGTAAAAAAAAAGAAAAGAAGAAAAAAAGAATATGTGCAAACATGCATTGACGACTTTAGAGCATTGTCTATGGTGAGAAAACTAAATAGGAATGAGTCAGAAGTCTAGGAAATAAGTAAAATGAGAGGAATCTTAGACATCTTAGACAGACCAATAGTTGACATTATGACACTATGAGATAAAAGGTATAACTACTTCAAACATGTGGTTAATATTTTTAAAAAATTGTACCTACCTTCAGAGTGCATGACACCATCTTGATTTTCATCAGTTACAATATTTCTGAAAACATAAAGAAAAAGTGAAAATAAAGTAAATTGATGGTCACCTTAAGATGAAAAAAAAGACTGAATTATTATCTCCTCATTAATATTTGTTCTGACTTAAAATTTATCCATAGCTAGAGCTGGGCATGGTGGTACACACCTTTAACTCAAGCACTTGGGAGGCAGAAGATCCCCAACCTATGTGTTCTAGGCCATCCAGGACTACACAGTGAGACCCTACCTTAAAAAGCAAAGCTTCCATGTCATTAGAATAGATTTTAATTTTATACTTATGCTGCTTCTGTGGCAAAAAAAATGGAGAATTGAAAAGCCTACGCACAGCGCCATCTGTCACAGTGGATGCATACATGGTCCATTGCTACAGGGGAGTGAGGTGTTTTCATTAGATATCCAGTCAGTCTGTTAACTCAGTGCTGAGATCCTTCAGGCATTTGATTGGTTCTCTGGTATATATGCAAAAGGGAGTCTGCTCCCTTCCTTGACTCCTTCCTCTTTTCTGGGTGGATCCCACCTGGCTTTACTTCCACCAAATTCTTGGACTCCAAGTACTTTGTCTTAAATGTTTAACACAACAGTTCTTAATAGAAGTATTAATATACGGAACCCCCAAATTCCGAATGGTTCATATAAACATCTATGCTTTGCATTCCTATTCTCAGACTGGCTATCATAGTTGGGGAAAGCCATCAGTTTTACCGACTCTGGACATTACAGAAAATTGTTGTGCAATCCCACTTACCCCCCAATGACAGCCCTAATGTCATTACTGTTTTTTTCTAGCCACCTTCTTCTGTGCCATCCTTCACAATATTCATTCGAACCGTTTCCACTTCCCCCAAATCTGCTAATCCTCTTCTCTCCCAGTAATCAGATGACCTTGGCTTTTATTTCACGGATAAAACAAATAATTGGAGCTGAATTCTATTAAGAAAATATGTCCCTTCAGCCCTAACCTTGTCTGCAGCCTCGGCCTCCCTTCCCCTTCCGTTCTCCACAGAGTCCTCTCCGCTGAGTTTCCTTCCACCTGTTATGTGTTATCCATACTCTTCTTCCTTTTCTCCTATCCCTGGGGATCTCCTTCTTTGTTTTCTCCTTCAGCTCAAGTTACTGTCATCCACAACAAAACAAGTGCTCCTCTTTGCCTGTCTGAATATTCCACATTGCCTTTCTCATAGTCAAACTAGAAAAAGTGGTCCTCGCTCACTGGCTCTACTCCCCCTCCCCCTCCCCCTGGGTCAGTTCTTCACCGACCATCGTCCACCTTCTATTGCCATGTTTTCATTAAAACCACTTTCTAAAGCCTTAATTCCCAAATCTACTGGATTTGCTACATAGCTCCGGACAGTAAGGATGATGTTGCCCTTCTTGAACCTTGTTTGTTTCCATAAGGAATCTCTCCTAGCTAATTTTTTGTCTCTCTGGCCACCATCATTTCCTTGGTGGGTTCCTGTTCTCCTGGCTTCCCCTGTAAGTGCTGATGCCTTTGGCTTCTGTGTTCCGGCCTTGGTTTTCTTTATTGTCCACCCCCACCCCTACCCATCCACATTTGTCCCTGTCGGGTTTCTCAAGCTCACGCCACTCCATGTACTATCTTAACACTGGTGATGTCCATGTCAAAATATCTATCTAGCTCAGGTCTCTCATCTCACTTTTAGAGACACACAGGAATACCTCAGTCATCTCATGTATTCAGAGACAAGTCTAAATGGTTACACAGAGAGAGTCTGAAACTCAGTTTCTCCCATCTCTCTCTCCTTTTCCTTCTCTCTCCTTACCCCCAACTGCCACTCTTTAATTTGGATCCTTCAGCCACTTCTGTATTGTCACCTTTGGAATCTCTGGAATTGAAGTCTCTCTTCCATGCAACCTAAACCTGTTCTCTTGAACAGTTTTCCTACACTGATAAACAGCACCACAATCTATAAATCCACTGATGCCTCTCGTCACCCTTTCTCTCTCTCTTTTCTTCAGACCCACGTCATCTAGTCATCAAGTTGTCAGTTCTCTATATTTCATGCACTCTTCCCCCTCCAACTCTCTCTTCTCTACCACTAGATGTGAGAACATCATCTCAGGTAAGACTCTTGCCTCTCTTCTTTGATCTGAAGTGCTCCTCTTCACTCCCTTTCTTATGGTCTCTCTTCCAACTTTTGCTAACATGATCTTTATGACACAAAAGACAATCACGTTGCTCTTGGCACTCACATCACCTTACGAATTAGGAGAGAGCGCTACTTGAACTCAGGAAATGCTGGCTTGACAACTAAGTGTGGTTGAAGAGCGTGTGCTAGAAGTGTTTTCTTGTGACTTTGTCCATAAGAGGTGTTCACGGGTTATGTCCATGGCCTAGGAAGAATTTTTCTTTAACATTTTTTCATGGTTTTCATTCATTTCCTTTCGGTGATGTGGAAGCAGGGTGTAAAATTGGTATAAGAAAAATACGCACAATATGCTTACATGCTTTGTTATCTATCCGTCCTGTTCTCAATGAGACATTTTTCTACACTTCCATGGAGAGTCAAGTGTATGTTATGAGCTACTGATAAAAGAATACACCATAATCTAGGAATAAGTCTTATCAAAGACAAAATAAAACATTAATACAAAAAAAGCCAAACTGAGGGCTAGAGAGACAGCTCAGTGGTTAAGAGACCAGCTGTTTTGGGGGAGGACCTGAGTTTGGTTCCCAGCACCCACATGGAGGCTAACAACTGTCCCTAACTCCAGTTCCAAAGGCTCCAATGCCCTCTTCTGGCCTCCACTTGCATTGCACAGGTGGGTGCACTTACAAGCATGCAAAATACTCATACTAATAAAATTAAAAATACAAGTGCCCATAGGCAGTAAAATGTTTTTAAAACTAAGTTGAGTCACCTCACCTCTGCATTCACCTAGCAATCTACAGGAGGTTCAGAGAAGAATTTATAAACTACATTACAGAGAAGCAATCAACAAAATCTGCACCACGAGTAACCATAATGGTTACCAATAACTTGATTTCCTCAACAAATAAATTGCAAGAAGTACAAAAAAATAGAAATGGTAGGAAAAATCTATGTGTTAAAGAGACTTATAAACATAAACCAGCAAAGATGTGAGGGCTTTGAGTTCTTATCCAAATCTAAGCACATGGGAACACAATACAATAGAAAACAGAAAATATATTGCTTTGTCTTTTGAGACAGGCTCTTACTATTTAGTCCAGGTTGGCCTTGGCCTAGTAGTCCTCCTGCTCCCAGCTCTTCCTGAGCATTGGGATTAGAGGCCTCTGCCCCACTGATGACTAGGATCTCAACACTGATTTGATTTTTTTTTTTTAAAGCCTAAAGCCAGGGATGGACTCCTTTAAAAAAATTTTTTTATTTATTATTTTTATGTGTATGAGTGTACTGTCTGCATGTAGCTTGGTACACCTGTGTCATCCAATGCCATGGAGGTCAGAAGAGGGCGTCGGATTCCCCTGGAACTGGAGTTAAAGACAGCTCTTAGCCTCCATGTGGGTGCTGGGAATCAAACCTGGGTCCTTTGCAGGAGCATTCGGTGCTCTTAACCGCTGAGCCATCTCTCCAGCCCCCTGATTTGATATTTTATACTAACACATGAGGTCTACATTTTTAGAATATCTACTGAAATATTTACGGACTAAATAATCCAATGTTTGTATTAATTTCAGAATAACATAAGAAAAGGAAGTGATGAAACAAGTGTGACTGTGTTTCTAACAAAGTCCATGAAGGGATATGGGGATGATTACATTATTATCTTTGCTTTGTATATGTTTAATATTTTATGATAATTATACTTCTGAAAAATGATGAGTAATTCAGTTGCAAATGCTTTTGGAATAGTTAAGAGAATGGGCTTAATTTTCAGTTTTTAGAGTCCTGCGAGGGTTTTGTCTAGTGAAGGCATTCAACTAGATCATTCAGTTGTTTAAAATGCTTAAAGATGAAACTCATGACTTTACATTTATACATGAAGTATAAAACATCATGGAAGGTTAACTCACTTTATAGGCTGTCAGCTTTAAAGAGATTAGTCTAAGGCACTTGAGGTGTTCAATCATTAATTAAAGACTAATATGGACTGATGCTGTATTCGTATAATTCCAGTACTTTGTTTTTTTTTTTTTTTTTTTTTTTTTTCGAGACAGGGTTTCCCTGTAGCCCCAGCTGGTCTGGAACTCACTCCATAGACCAGGCTGGCCTTGAACTCACAGAGATCCACCTGCCTCTGCCTCCCAAGTGCTAGGACTATAATTCCAGTACTTTGGAATTCAAGTGCCAGCCTGGGCTACATAGTAAGACACCATTTCAAAGGCAAAACAAAGCAAGCAAAGAAAAAAGATCCTCTTGGAAATAGTTATTTAAATAAAATTGCTACATAAATGGAATAACAGTTTTATCATGGAAATTTGAGTATTTAATCTAAATAAATCCTATACCTTAGCTTTAATGAACAAAATTTTACTGGAAGGAAGCAAATCCTTTAGGCATCAAAACATGCTGACATTCTGCTAAATAAAATGCATCATCCTTTTCCTGTGCATAGGGATTATAGAGTCATCTCTGTTCTTTTACAGCCTTGCTTTTCATATTCCCTTCTTCCCTCCCTCCTTTCTAATTTTCTTTGGGAAAGTATCTCACTACATAGCCCAGCTAGACCTGACCCTCTCAATCCTCCTGAGTACTGGAATTACAGGCATGAAGCACCGCCCCTGGCATATAGTCCTGTTTCTTACATCTTCTGCTCATCTGCTGCTACTGAAGTAACGTACTCTTTGAACACTCTCTGATTACTGTTTATCCATGTTTATCTCCTGCTTCCCTTCACTGGGTCAATTTTGGTTCTCTCTTTCTCTCTTGCCTTTTTGAGACAGGGTCTCCCTGTAGGTTCAGCTGGCCTGGAACTCAGCATGTAGACCAGCCTGGCCTTGAACTCACAGCGATCCTCCTGCCTCTGTCTCCCCAGGGCTGGGATTAAAGGTGTGCACCACCACACCCACCTCTGAATCATTTTAAAAAATGTTTGTTTTTATAGTGTGTGTGTGTGTGTGTGTGTGTGTGTGTCTACATTCATATCACATGTGTAGAAGTCAGGGAACAATGCTGTGGTGATGGTTATCTCCTTCCACATTTATGTGGCTTCCAGGGATTGAAATCAGATGGTTAGGCTCACAGGGAAGTACATTACCTGCTGAGTCACCTCTGACAGAGGCCCTAATGCTGGCTTCTAGTCATTCCCTGCTGTGGCCTCCTATTCAATAAAAACCTCTCTTAAACAGCATCTCTTCTGGGAAGTTATCCCCAGCTCTGCAGCCTGCTCTTTCCTGTGTCTGTGTGTATCTGTCCATCATTATAGTGATTATCCTGTGCTACCATATAAATATGGACTAACAGCTTGCAGGTCAGTTCTTAAGGTCAGACCACATCATGAGGAAAGGGATGGCCGTTTGGTTAATTTATTATAAAAGCTGTCATATTTAAAGCACTATTGGAATAATTCTTGCCTTGGTAAGTCTTTGATTTTTAAAATATTGAATTGGTGTTCAAGGCCAGCCTGGTCTACAGAGCGAGTTCCAGGTCAGTTGGGGCTACAAGGAGACCCTGTCTAGAAAAGACCAAAAAAAAAAAAAAAATTGAATTGGTGCCACAACAATAGTATTGAGATTAAAGTAACATTAATCACTAAAACAAATTATTGCCATTTGTTAAAATGATATTAAGTTAAAAATACCACTGGACTTATAGTCTACTCCCTAAAACACTTGGACAAATAATATTTGTACAATGAAGAACATTTGTTCAGCATATTCATACAAAGCATTTTCTGCCCTCAGGAAAGGTTTATCTACACACTCAGACCCAGCATTGTACCATATAAATTTTAATGGCATTTTATGTAGATCTGAATTTATACTATATATATCAACAAAGCAATGAATAGTGACCACAATGTCAGCCACAGGAGAACAAAGGGGGCAAAGAAATAAGTGTACAAGATAGACTACAAGAAATAGGTGCAAATGTCCAGAATAAACCCATGTCCAGCTCTCACCAGTTGCCCGAGTTCTAGGCACTGAGAAAAGCTCCAGAGACAGATTGAGGAAAACAATGGCAGCAGTCAGTCCGTCGTGGCAGATAAGGTGGGGAACTGAGCTGAGGGAGGGGAAGCAGAAGGACTGGAGGCTTTATCAGGTGGTGCTAAGTCCTTCAGGCTGGCTGTTCAGCATGGTTCTCTGCTTTTATGCCATAGTTTAAAGAACTAAATAGGAAAAGTGAAGTTCAAGAGGGGGTGGGCTGGGCTGGAGCTCAAGGATAGAGTGCTTGCCTAGCATATGTGAGGCTTCGGGTTCGATTTCCAGCAATGTTAAAAAAAAACAAATTAAAAAATAATCAAAATAAGCAACAAGCAAACAAAACCTCTAAGGGTTCTACTTCCTAAATTTAAAGATATAAAAACTGTTGTTCTTTGCAGTGTGTTTACTATTCATAGCCTGGTGTTTAATCTTTTAATTGCTGTATCCTTCTTTGCAGAGAAAAGGAAATCCAAGTGACACGTGCAACTATGCGGCCCTGATCTGGAATGCCCCTTTCTCTGGAGCACTCCTTTCTAAACTTAACCTAAGAGGAACTTTAAAATTATCACTTTTTGCCGGGCCTGGTGGTGCATACCTTTAATCCTAGCACTCAGGAGGCAGAGGCAGGAGGATCTTTGTGAGTTCAAGGCCAGCCTGGTCTACAGAGTGAGTTCCCAGACAGCTGGGGCTACAGGGAGACCCTATCTTGAAAAGAAAACAAAAACAAAAACAAAAACAAAAACAAACTATCATTTTTGTATGCCACAAATTTCTGATTTAGCTAAGAGTGTCTGGCAGTGGCTAACTGCTACCGCAAGTCTCAAGTTCTGGAAAATTCTGAGCACTTGTAGTTAATTCCAAGGTCATAATGGTACATTCTTACTCCAAACAATCCCGGAGTAAGACTTCAGGGGAAGAACTGTTCACCCTTTCCTTTTCTAACCTTAGTCACTTCCCATTCCTTATTATTTCTTATTACCTCACTTTTCCTGTCTCACCACTATTAATAGCCATGTGGCTTTGTATAACAAAACACTCAATCGCTGGTTCTGTTTTCATCTGAAAGATTTGTTAAACTTATAATTCATTTTTTTAAAATGGTACTAAGAAAAGTGCTATAGTGAGACACTGATTTGAACATTAATAATGATAAACTTGATGTTTGGATCCATTTTACTTTTTCAAGTGTCTGAGTAAAACAGAAGAAAATGTAATGAATTATATTCTGACCACTAGGTGGGGAAACAATACAATTTAAAATACATATAGTTTTGGCCTCAGTTACTTAATCATGAAGTTAGTTATTAATGATTTCTGGCTCCTATCGACCTTCAAACCTTTCATACTCAACATCCTGACCTGAGCGGCATGATTACAAGTCACTTCTTGGATAAACTTTGGAAATAGGCCCAGCAAGCTGAAGGTGGTCAAAGCCTCTGTCTCCCCAAATTCCTCTTTTGATCCCAGTTAGAACTTCCACTTGTGCACCCAAGAAGAGCGCTAAACCTGGTTAGTCACCTAGCCAAGCCCTCACTAGACCTAAGCTGCTCTACAGCTTCTTCCAGGAATTCTTCCCCATCTACCAGTATTTTTCCCTCCCGACAGGTTCTTTCTTATCACTGTACAAACACGCTCTCATTTCCATATAAATTCAAGATTATCCTTGGCTACAAAGGACTTCCGGGGTTACAAGCCCTATCTCAAAACAAACAAAGAGACTCAGAAACAAAAATTCTTTCCATCGCAGATGCTGCCATCTTTTCTTCAGCTTACTCCTTAAGCAGTGTCTATACTGGGTCTTTCCAACTCCTCTCTCTCTCTCTCTCTCTCTCTCTCTCTCTCTCTCTCTCTCAGACAGAAGTTGATGTCACTCTCCACCTTATTTTTGAATCAGGACTGCTCACCAAGCCCAGTGCTTGCTATTTGGCTGGATTGGCCAGCCAGTGAGCCCCAGCATCTACCTATCTCTGCCATATCCCTATTCCCTGCACTCCCACCTCCCCAGTACTAGGGTTACAGATGCATGCTGCTGCACAGGTCTTTTTCATGGGTGCTAGGAACCCAAATTCAAGTTCCTATGCTTCTATAGCAGGCATTTTTTTTTTTTTTTTTTTTTTTTTACCCACTGAGCTCTCTGTCCTAGTTTGCTTAATTGTCAACTTGCTATAACCTCAGTTTATCTGGGAGGAAAGCTTCATCCAGAAATTGTTTAGATCAGATTGGCCTATGGGTATGTCTATAGGGGGACTATCTACATTATTAATCATTGTAGGAGGCCCAGCCCACTGTGGGTGGCACCATCCCTGGGCTAGTTAAGCATAAGTAATGGGTGAGTGAGCCAGAAAGCCGTGTTCCTCCAGGGTTCCTGGCTCCAGGCTCCTGCCTCAAGTTCCAGTCCTGACTTCCTTCAATGATAGACAAAGTGTAAAACGAAGATGAAATAAATCCTTTTGTCCTTCCAAGTTAATTCTAGCCAGAGCCGTTTATTACAGAAACAGAATGAAAGTTGAACACCATCTCTGCAGCCACACCTTTCTGTTTTAAAGCTGTGTCTTCAGGTGTGCATGTCTCCCTCCTAACAGTTTTACTTCCAGGGACCTCCACAGAGGTCTCCTTTGACCTTGAACATCATGAGGCACTTGCTCACTGTGTCCTCCTCAGTGTCTCCTTCACTTATCTTTTGGAACGCTTACTTATTATTTCTTCTCCTTTATTCTCCTTTGCCCCTTCTTTCCCCAGGCTTTCTAGAAAATTCAAGTTTTGTCTTTCCTCCCTCCCTCCATGGCTCCCTCTCTCCCTCCTTTCTTCCTTTCTTCCTCATCCAGCATCATCACTTTCACAAGGGATATGTCCCTATGCCTTTCAGGTCTGTATCTTTAGCCCAAAACTGTCTCTGAACTCTCTGCTTCTTAAAAATTATTTTTAATTTTATGTGTATGAGTGTATTGGCTGCATGTGTGTAAGTACACCCACGCTGTGCAGTGCCACAGGGGTCAGAAGAGGGTGTCAGATTCTCCTGGAACTAGAGTTACAGATGTTTGTTAGCCACCATGTGGGTGCAAGGAATTGAACCCGGGTCCTCTGCAAAAGCAGCCAGTGCTTTTAACTGCTGATCCATCTTTCCAGCCATCTTTTAAATTCCCAATTGCCTCCTTAAGTTTTCCTCTTGGACTTACAGAGATACATCAAGCTTAACATAGCCATAACCTCCTGTCTTCTACCTCAAAACCTGAAGCCTCTCTCTGTCATTTGAAGGAAGCATCCATCATCCTTTCAATTGCTTGGGCCAAACACCTCAGAATCATCCATGATCCTTGTTGTTTTACAAAACCAATCCAAAGTCCACTCTTTCTCCCCTCAGCATTTATCCAGAGTGCAGACATTTCCTGCCGTCCAGCAGCGGCTACCTCTTGGATTAGCCCGCATTTCTGCAGTGGGCAGTTGGCTCTGCTGCTGCTTCAACCTGGGTGAGAGCTACAGTTTTTGTTATGATACACTGACCCCCCCCACCTCGGCTCGCCTTTGCTATTGCTCCTCTTGCTGCGTCTAGACCAGTCCCTGAGGCCCCCTCCCTAGTCTTTGAACTTTGTGGGCCTCGGTTCTTTCTGCGATCTGCCCTGAACAATTCCCATCCCCCCTAGCGTCACCCTCAGTTCCTGCACTTCCCTGCATCTCTGCAATCCCACTTCTCGTGCAAATTTGCAGCAACGTGCTGTTCCCAGTTCCCCCTTAGCACCTCCGGCTCACTCTGCTGTTTGCTGTCCCAGCATCTGATACTTACTAACCACTTACGTATCATTTACCTACTTGTTATCTTTATTCCTTTGTCTCTTGTCCCTGTTTCATACAGGCAGGGATCTGTTCTGTGCATGATGTTCTGCGAACTCCAGTTACAAAGACACAAAGGAGTGACTCAAATATCTGTCAAATGAATATTTTAAAAAACCCAGCAGATCTTGCCTTGGGAGTGGAATTTGAATAGATGGGTAGGAGCAGGACTGCAGAGTGACCCTGAGAGGCCCATGCAGACATTCTGACGGCCGGCAATGAGAAGCTGAGGCACTTGTATCTCCCACTTTTCTACCTCAGTCTAACTCATAAATTTATTTATTTTTTTCTCAAAGCCAATGTTTTATTGAAGCTCTGTGCATTTCACACAAAATTACATTACAAATCAAATCTAGACCCATGCCTTCCTCCCTGCCCTGCCTCCCCCGCCATAAATTTATTTTTCATGTGAAATACAAGATGGTGACTCTGAATATAAAGAGCCATTTTGCTTTCGTTTCCTCCATGTATTTATCTAGCTTCCCTTTCCCAGGGGGTTAACTTTCTAACCTAGATATTTCCTCATTGTAGAGTTTATTTGAGCTTACCCATGGGAACTTGCAAAGTTTTGTCATTTTCTCTTTTGAAAGGACAAACAAGTTTATAGATGTCCTTAACTTTCATGCATTTTCTTTTCTGCACTTGATAATTAACCTTCAGATATTCTAGGCACTATAACAATCAAGCCCCTTATTTCTTATGCTTTTTCTTTTAAGAGGCTGTTTTATGGAATTGACAGATCTTAGATGAATCACATATTGAACGGTCCTTAATAAAATGGAAAGAGAAACGAGGTAAAGCTTACTAGACTAGTGGACTTTGCCTCCAATATCAGATATAAACTGTGAGGATTCCAGCCTGGCCGGTTGGCAGACCCCTTCAACTTTGCCTTCTTAGTAAGTGTTCCTTGTAAAGCTGGGACTGACTAGCATCCTGTGGAAGCAGCCCATGCTCTAGGCCTGCTTGTGAAATCCTTTCTTCTATCGACAACTTATTCTCTTGACTTACCCGGAGGGATTCTAGGATCCGCTTTTCAGGAAAGAATCAACACAGTGGACCGGATTTGCTATGGTTTAGAAGCATGTGCTACTAAGGTTGGCCCATGGCTTGTATATGGTAGCTCATTTTCTCTTCAATTGCCTATCTGATGACAGTGCTTTGGTGTGTGGAGACTATATCAGCAATGTGACATAGGTGAACCCTTATTTTCCTTCTAGTCTCTGGTTTTCTGGCAGCTGCTAAGACCCAAGAAACCTATGAGAAACCTTGGTCATTGTCTCTAGTGGGCTTCTATGGGAAGCAGCGTGAGACATGTGCTGCATTTTTATGGCTATGCCCACCTGCTGTGTACCTTTCCCAGGTCTAAAGGAATTGTGTGGAAGCCTGTGTTTGGTTATCTCCACCTGCTGCCTGTCCTTCCTCTTATTACTTTAGTGAATCTCAGCCATTCCTATTATCGCCCACCGAGACCTGTGAGTCCTTTTAGTAAGTCATCATATATATATGTGTGGTCTGGAAGATTCCTAAAGAAGTAGTGGTGCCAAATACTCTTTCTTTCCACAATTTCTTTAATAAAGTAAGCCTTATCAATTTTCAGGACTCATGTCCGAGTTAAGATTTTGCACTAAAATTGTATCATCTTCAGAGGCTTCACTTTAGTGAGTCCCAGGGCAGGCTGCATAACAAAACTTAGAAGCACTGTGGTGGTGCATGCCTGTAATCCCTGCACTCAAGGCAGAGGCAGAGGAGACAGAGGAAGCAGATGAGACAGAGGCAGCAAATCTGTAAAAGCTTGAGGCTAGCCTGGGCTATGAAGTGAGTTCTAGGCTAGCCAAGGATATACAATGAGACCCTGTCTCAAAACAAAACAAAACTAAACTAAAAGTAAAACAAAAATAAAATGAAAAAGGAGTATTGAGATCTAAATCAAATGGATTAAATTTATCAGAATAAGGAAGAAAATTAGGATTAAGAAACATGATTTACACATGTGAAAAGAAATAATTTACATGGAAAAAAGTGCTTAATACAACATATATTAGTTATTTTAATTAGACTAATGCTTAAGACTTAAGATATTAGTTGGTAGGCACATTATACCTTGGTGGCAGAATCTCCTAGGCTCTATGAGTCTTAATTAGCACCCATTGACTCAAATGCCTAGAAGGGCATAATGTCAATAGGCATGCACTCAGCAGCTCACATATAAGAAGCACTCAGCTACTTGTGCATCCTTAGTTACTAACTTTAAACCCCTAAGAAAGCATCATGAAGTAAAAGTAATCATGACTAGTCATAATAAATGTGTCTTCAACTACTGCTCTAAATTATACCGTGAAACACTTAAGGAAAGTGCTCACTATGATTTTTGTTATTAACAGATAGATGCTATTTATGGATTATGGACCACAGGGCATGGATATTATAAGGGAACTGAGGTGAAATCAAATCATACTATTATATTCAAATATTACTTGTTTATGGGAAAGGAGAATAATGTAAATCAATTTTCTTAAAGAGGAATGTAAAGATCTAGCCCATTTTACCATAAAAAAACAATCTATGAAAGCCTGGCATGGTGGCACATGCCTTTAATCCTAGCATTCGGGAGGTAGAGGCAGGTGGATCTTTGTGAGTTCAAGGCCAGCCTGGTCTATAGAGCGAGTTCCAGGACAGCTGGGGCTACAGGGAGATCCTATCTCTAAAAGACCAAAAAAACAAAATCTATGCTTGTTAATGTTGGACTACTTTTTAAAACATTTTATTACAAGTGTCCATTTTTCCTTAACAAGCTATTGTGGTAAGTCATGTATAAACAACCTACATATAACAATCCATAGAGATCTGACATGTATAAAATTAAACTTCTAAGAAAACTTGGGCATGGATACACTTGAGTATAAGTTTTGTAGACTGCTAACCATAGCTCAAAGATAAAACTTATATATATTTTTTAAATTCACCAAATGCTGTTTAATATAGTGTTGGTTTAAAGCACATATTTACTTTAAGGTCAGATGGACATTGGTTTAAATTTCTCTTCTAGACTATCATGTGATCATGGAGAAGTTTCCTTTCAAAAGTTCCATTTTCACAACAACAAAATGCTAATAAATACTACCAAATTAATAAGCTTGCAGAGATTGCACACTAGCAAATCACAAGGACTCAGTAAGAGATGGTGGTTGAGGGAGAATGTGGTGGGCTTGGGGATGCTGAAAATGGTTCAAGGGGGAAACAATTTCAGTCATGGTAGTGGTAAAGATGGTGATTATTATGGTGGTGATGGTGATAGTGGAGAAGATGAAGGTGGTCTGCTTGTCTCAAAAAAAGCTTCAAAAGTGGGCTTGGTGGTGCACACCTTTAATCCTGGCATTTGGGAGGCAGAGATAGGCAGATCTCTATGACTTCCAGCTATAGCTACAGGGACACCCTGTCTCAAAAAAAGACACACACGCACACAAACACAAACACACACACACACACACACACACACACACACACACACAGCTTCAAAAAAATTAAAAGCAGTGGAAATTTTCTTTAAATGAGCCCTTAAATGGAAGTCCAGCATGGAACAGGTAAACAAGAGCCCTCAGACATCAAAGGGGCATGAAAGTGTCAGAGATGCCTGCTCAGCCCACCTGACGACTGCCCAGGGAAGTGTCCCAGAGGTTTTCCATAGGACCTTCAGCACTCAGTCATGCATAGTTTGAAAATCACTGGCAAGACATCGTTTCAAGAAATGGCAAGAATGGGGCTGGAGAGATGGCTCAGCGGTTAAGAGCACTGACTGCTCTTGCAGAAGACCCAGGTTTGATTCCTAGCACCCACGTGGTGGCTAAGAACCATCATTGACTCCAGTTCCAGGGGAATCCCATGCCCTCTTCTGACCTCCTTGGCATTGGCATTGCACAACACTGGTGCACCAACCTAGATGCAGACAGTATACTCATACACATAGAAAAAAAAAAGAAATGGCAAGATTATCTTTTGCTTACTTTAGGTCAAGAGGAGGCTTGATGTTTCTGGGAGGTAGGCTTGGGGCGGGCAGTTGTGTTGGGTGAGAGGCTGGCAATGGTGGTTGACTGGATGGATGGGATGATGGAGGTGGTGGTGGTAGGGGAGTTGTCTGGCCTTTGCTGGTACCTAAGAAACACAGTAAAGGGTCTGGTTAATAAAGACGAATCTTCAAAAGATAAGCACTAGCCATTCTAAGCATGGAGAGATGAGAAGCTTGAACATAAGAATGTTAGAAATGGACCCTGAATTGCTTGAATGCTATAAGGTGTATATTGCCTTTTCTGAGCTTTGTACACCTCAGTTTTAATATTTTGGATTTCTGTGAATAATCTAGCATCAATTTTTACATCACATTCTTCATGATTTTACAGATACAGATTACTTTTCCATTGGACCTATTATTTTAGATCAAAGAGAGATGCAATATTCATATCTACTCTCACAGGCAGCACACTTTTGTTTTTGACAATACTTCTGAAACTAAGGCCTAACACATATGAAACACTTAGTCTCTGGAAGACAGTAAATTTAATGACTTTTTTGTTTTATTTTTGAGGCATGGTCTCCCTGTAGACCAGACTGGCCTTGATCTCACAGAGCTCCCCCTACCCCTGCCTTTTGAGTGCTGCAGTTAAAGCTGTGCACCGCCATGCCTGGCAGTAAGTTTACTGTCTTATTTTTTCATTCAATAAATATTTGTTGAATGTCAATTCTATTCTACCAGGAACAGAGCAAAGATAAATGACCAGACAATGATAGGTTGAACTCATACTGGATAAATGTGTTTTTCTCATAGAAACCAAGAGCAGTACACATCTGGCTTCATTCATTATTTTGTCGACCTTTTAGATTAGAAAGTGACGGAGGAAATGCTGATAATGCAGTTTAGACTTAAATGTGTCATTTGTGCAGTCATCATATTGTGAATAGCATAAAATCAAGGAAATATTTTTTCTAGAACTTAGCAAAGTATTTGTAGTCAATACTGCTATCTAACTCACCAAAATAATTGCTTACCTCACTGGCAAATGAGTGAAATTCTGACCTGCATCTTCATTACCTTACATTTGCTTACTGGCTAACTGACAACATCAATCAACATTTGGGCTGGAGCTCTACTCACTAACTGATTGCAACCAGATACAATAGATTCACTACCAAATACAAGAATTGGCTTTATGAATTTTAAGCAAAGAATATTGTTTATTTTGTTATTTATGTATTATATGATATTCTTCCTTTATATCATAATATTTATGACATGTAACTATGTATACAACATATAAACATACAAACTCTTGTACACTGATAACTCTTTTTCCTGATAACTAGCCGTTAAACATTTGTCAGCAGATCTCTACTGGTGCCTAAGAAGTCTCCTAGTTCTACTGCTTACCTGGCGAGTAGAGATACTTGCCTCTGTGTCTTCCTGACTCCCTTTGACCCTTTTCCTGTCTGCTGCTTCTTCATTCACTATCTGACTTGATATATTATGCTTTAACATTATGCATGCTGCCTAGCCTCATGGAATAGGGAGTTCGTGTCTCTTACCATCCATTTTCAGGGCGTTGTTTTGAGAGGGAAAGAGTATGCCACCTTGAAAACTGGTACATTGATCTGGCATGACCTTGAACATTAGTGCAATTTTCTCCTGTTTATAATCATGTTTCTTCTTAAATGCTTAATCTAGTCAATTCTTTGTCTGTATTTACCTTTTCTTATTCATTTATATGATGTCTTTTTTAAAACTTTTTTTATTGGTGCTGGGGATCGAACCTGGGCCCTCTGCAAGAGCAGTCAGAGCTCTTAACCGCTAGGCCATCTCTCCAGCCCCTATATGATGTCTTTATTAAGAATATTAGGAGACGCCATAACGCGCCAGGCCAGGATCGAAAGGTTATTCCTGGACAAACTGTCAGCCCATGAAAGGAAACAGCCAGAATTGACCAGAGTCCAAGTCAACAGCTCCAGAGAGAGTGGACTGTTTTACCTCTCATCCACCTGTGCCCCTTTTCTAAGCCTAGGGAACAACCTGCGGAAGAGGGGGCGTGGTAGAATGTAAGGGCTGCGATTGGGGTGAATGGTGAAACTACAGCAATGTAGTCTGGACACTCATTTGATCAACTTGATTGAACAAACAACCTGTCACCCCCCACTGGATGGTGGGGCTGTAGGTGTTTGGGCACAACAGCCTGCAGATAGGTTTTGCATGAAGGATGCTTGTACTCATGGATTATCACTTATAGCTAAAAATGAAAAAAAAGAAAAACTGAAGAAAGATGCAGGACAGTTATGGCAGAATGCATGATCTGGGTGGTGGGGGTGGGGGGGAGGGGAAAGGAAATAGCCTAAACTGAATTGGAAAAAATGTATGAAATGCACAAAGCATCAATAAAAAACTAATTTAAAAAAAAAAAAAAAAGAATATAAGCCGGGCATGGTGGTGCATGCCTTTATATCCTAGCACTCGGGGAGGCAGAGGAGGGGATCTATGTGATTCAAGGCCAGCCTGGTTCTACAGAGTGAGTTCCAGGACAGCTAGGGCTCAAGGAGACCCTGTCTTGAAAAGTCAAAAAAAAAAAAAAAAAAAAAAAAACAAGAATATTGATCTTGGGGCCAGAGTGATGACTCAGTAGTTAAGAATGCACAATGTTCTAGCAGAAAGCTTGAGTTTGGTTCCTAGCACCCACATGGGGCAGCTTACCACCACCTGTAACTCTAGCTCCAGGAGATCAAACACCATCTTCTGGACTCTGGGTAGTTGTGCACACACATGCATGTACCCCCATATATAAAAATACGTATATGCACATAATTTAAAATATGTTTTAATAAAAATATTAATCATTTTGTGTATCACATAGAAAAACTAAATATAATTTGGCTACTTTTGTTCTTGATTTTGCTTATCCATATCATTTTTTAAAGATCTAAAACCTACATTACCCATAAAAGACACCTTAATGAACTTTGACACAAGCATAGCATTGTATCAGTTTAAAAGTATGTAAGTGACTGACTCAATTTGATCAATACATTATTAGGCACTTTGTATCCTAACTGATAATCTTATGGTACCACTGTGGTCCGTGCAGCCTGTTGTTGACCAACATGTCATTACGTGGCATATGACTGTGCTTATTGACTTGAATTGCCTCCTTCATTAAAACACAGACATTAAAAATTCTAGTAAATTGAGCAGATGAAAAGACGTTTTGCTATTTTACTTCACAAATAATATAGCTTGGCAGATTCATAAAGCAAAGAGAATAAGTTGCTGTGAGTGAATATTAATAAACCATTGCCTATGTAGAAGAAAAACCTTTCTTATTAATCTATGACTCAAGTTTCATAGAAAAGATTTTGGCAAGCAGGAGGTATTACCATGAGAGTAAACTGAGTAAGCCTGCAGGTGAGAAGTTAGGCCTAGGGAAGGTCAAGTCCTTTGAATGGGAAGCACCAAGGGTTTATTTGGAAAACACCTAGACCTTTCTGCCTGTAACTAGGCTGGTGAAACTTGTTGATGAAGCTATCAGGCAGATGTCTGCTGCTCTCCTTGTCCAGCATCTACTTTCCTTCCCTTTGTTATAATTACCCGACTTTCCTTCCCTTTGTTGTAATTACCCGAACCACCCAGGGAAGGTATGCTTGCTTTTTCCATTGGATTTGGAAGAGAAGGAGTTAAGTTTTCAATTGCTGGCAACCTTGTGTACTGGTTGTGCAGAGGAGACCAAGACTCTGAGACAGAGAGGGGCAGGCCAGATTTGAAATATAAATGGTCTTTGGGAAATTCTTAAAGATGATCTGCAAGGTTCAAGGAGGCACTATAGTAACTGTTAATGTTTCATGTTCTTCATCAAGATGTGAACATAAGTTAAAGTCTTCCTATGTTACACTAGTAGTAGAAGTGAAACAGTTTGCTTTGTAAAAATCTATGGTCACTTTCAAATATTATAAGGAATACATTTGCATGTATGCAAAACAATTCTAAAGAAAAACATCTTAGTTTTTCTGTGGGGAAGAATCGGGCAGATTAATTTTAATATAATATGGCCGACTCTAATATTTCTATATTTATTATTTATTTTTATTTTGTGTATGAGTGTTTTGGCTGCCTGGATGTAAGTGCATCATGTGCATGTAATACCCGCAGAGGCCAGAAGAGGGATTCAAATATCCTAGAACTGGAGTTACAGATGGTTGTTAGCCATCACATAGGTGCTGGGAACTGAACTCAGGTCCTCTAGAAGAGCAGTCAATGCCCTGAACTACTGAGCCATCTCTCCAGCCCCTTAATATTTCAATCTTAAAAGCTTTATAAAATACAACTTATATTGAGATTCTCAAAAATTATTTTTTTCATATATAAAGAGAAATATATATATTTTGAGCTATAGTGAAATAAGGACAGATAAATAGAAAAAATACATTGGCAGGAAATGTCAGTGAATAAGACTCCATCACTGACCTTATTAGGCATTTTACATATGTCATCTTACTTATTTCTTCTAACAACCATGTGGAGCATATGTTATCAATTAGTTTCCATTTCATGTTGAAAATTATCCAAGTTCAAACTTGATAAGCAATAGAGGTGTGGTTGAATCCTGGCCATAAATATTCAATTTAATATTGGGCAACAACTAGCTTTAGGGACTAGAAAGTTCACGTACATGATGTCTGTGCTGTTTCAGAACTTGATTTTGGAAACCAGATAACAAGAGGTGTAGTCATTCAAGAGCTAGTGGAAACTCTCAAAATGATGGCTAGCATAGTGGGAAAAGAATCAAGAAGTCAACAGAGAATGTGAAATAAAGCCATGAAATGAAAGGAAAGAAGTTTAGGCTTTAGGTGGCACAAAAAAATTACAAATGTATCTACTTACTGATCTTGTTTTCCAAGGTTTTGGGGGAATTGCCTGAGTAGTCTGTGTCTTTAAAACACTGAAGACTGAAAAGATCAGGAGTGCCTTCCTCTGATGTGTATTTGCTACTCTTCTGTTGCTGTGATAAAACAGCATAATCAAGGTAACTTATAGACAGAGGGTTTATTTGGGCTTAGAGTTCCAGAGGGATGGAGTCCATTATGGCAGGGAGGCACTGCAGCAGAGGTAACAGAGGCAGAAAGCTGAGCACTCACAGTAAGCATAAAGAGCAAGCTGGAAGTGGGGCAAAGCTATGAACCCTCAAAGGCCACCCTGTGACATGCTTCCTCTAGATAGGCCACTCTCCTAAAGTTCCGAGACCCTCTCCAAACAGCACTATCTCTGGCCAAGTGTCAAATACTTGTGCTTATGGGGGATAATTCTGATTCAAATCACCTTAGAGTGGTTTGTGCAACTACATGGAACCTTATGGCAGTACACAGGGCTGGTCGTGGCGGGAGGAGGAGGGTGGTCAACAAAAAGGCTACTAAGGTCCACTGCAGCCCATTCTCATCCCTCTGGCTCAGATGAAAGAACCATGCTCTGGGAATTGGAACAGCAACTCATGGCTTCAAGAGGAGATGATGGAGGGCTGGAGAGAAGTCTCAGTGGTTAAGAGCAATGACTGCTGTTGCAGAGGACCTAGGTTGGATTCCAAGCACCCACATGGCAACTAACAACCATTTGTAACTCCAGTTCCAGGGGAATCTGATGTCCTCTTCTGACTTCCACAGGTACTGCATGACCTGATTGCACTTATATACATGCAGGCAATACACTCACACATGCAAACAAAAATAATAAATAAAATATTAAAAAAGAAGAGATGATGTGCATTTTTCTGATAAACCAAATAGGAACTAACTCCAACAACTAATGGGAAAAGTAGAGGTGAACTGACTTGGTAGGAACAGATTAAGAGAGATTACAAATGTTTCTCAAACGTGAAATAGCTTTCAAGGATCTAGGAAGTTAGATACTCTCATTCCAAATTTTCATCCTTTTCATTTTGGAAATTCAGAAGAGATTTGCAAAGACATCTTCCTCTACTCTAGCACCAGGGCTATTTTTCCAGGTGGAAGCAGGTGGGAACAGCCTTCCGTGAGCCAGTGGATGCCCAGTGTTATCTGGTCCTGTCCTTAGGGTGGCCTCAGACTCCAGTAACATAGGATACCTTAAGTGATATGATTCTGTTATGATCTAAACTGTATTAACAGAAAAACAGAATTGGGGACAAGGAAAGAAAGAACAGGAAGAGAAGAGGTAGAGGAGCAGAGAAAACACAATGTGGGAGGAGGAAACAGAAGCCATGTTATTTCATCAACTTAACACTTCAGGTGTTTCTCCCATCAAGGCACTGGTTCCAGATATTGCCATGCTCCTGAGACAGCACAAAGAGGTAGGAGGACTCAGGAAGTCTACCTTGTGGACTTTGGTGTTTCTCTTCTGACTAAGAAGGTACAATGGGGGTGGGGAGAGCATGGAAAGAGTTGGAGGGGGGAGAAGAAAGGGTGGAAATGATGTAAATACTGTACTCATATAGGGAATAATCAAAAGATAAGATGAAATTTTTTAAAAAAGAAAGTACCTTTGGACTTTATGTCTCAAGAGGTCTAAACAATTATTTGAAGTTCACTTTCAGTTTCACGTTTAATCTGGGGATTCCTTTATAAAATTAAAGACATTGTACCAAATTGTTCCTAAATGTCACTAAACCATGATCCTAGACCAGCAATTATTAATTCTGGTTTTGTTGGGATATTGCTATGGTTTGCATTTGAAATATGCCCCACAAACTTATGGTTTGAATACCTAATTCCCTACTCGTGGTGCTATTTTTAAATCTAGGGAGTATTTAGGAGGTAGGGGATGACTGGTAGAAGTGGGTCACTCGGGGCCTTTGAAGGTTTTATACTGGCTTTTGGTGCCACTCTGAGCACTGTTCCCTGGTCCACTCTTCTGTGAAGAGCTCTGTCACATGAGCCCCCTGGCACAGATGGAACTACTCTGCGTGTTTTCCCTGCTAGGATGGACAGAAAACCCAACGCCCTTTTCCTCCACTAAGTTGTATCTGTCAGATATTTTGGTCACAATGACCACAAGCGTAATACAGATACATCAGAGCTGGGCTGAGCACCAGACGGTTTTTATTTTGCCATCAGCTCTGTCACCACAGAACTTGTCCTAGGCAAATTGGTTGTTCTCCATGTAATTTAGTTTCACCATCTGTGAAGTGGGAGTAATACAAATCAACCACTGCACAGGCTTTGCAGATTAAATGTTATTAAGTGTGAAGACATCTTAAATAGCCAGAAGCATTGTGCAAACACAGTAAAACTAACAAGGATGCAGGGTGCCAGAAGTAAATCGATTTCTAAGTCATCCTTTATAAATCTGGAAAAAAAATTCATGTAAGTTTATCATTTATTTCTCTAGACATTATTAAGCCTCTGCCCCAGAAGTTAGCTATCAGGCTCATCACCCAGTGCATAATCTTTCATGATCTCTCAGTGTGGGTAGGCACAGAGCCCTGCCTAGCCAGGTAGAAAGAAAATAGTAATACCAGGGTCTAGACTGGGGAACTCTGCACCAAGCAGTTTGTTGACCCATCTAGTTGGACAGTTAATGGAACCCCTTCATTTACGCCAATTAACGCAGAGTCTCTCAGGTGTGCGTCTAGCTGGGATTGCAGTGCATTTATTGCTATGGCATTTTCTGGCGTCCCTACATTTCTAGCCCTAATCCTTCCTTCTTCATTTACTATAGATAAGCTTAGCATCTGTCTTACTAAGAACATAGGCTAGACATGGTAGTGCATGTATGTAATTCCAGCACTTGGGTTGAGGCAAGAATGGTGAGTTTTGGGCCAGCCTGAGCTACATAAAAAGACCCTATATAAATCAAATGAACTAAACTAAACAAATGAACAAACATGGACACATGCTGTATGACCACCCCCTTTGCCCTTCATTCTAAATTACTGTGGTGTCCTTCATGTCCTTGCATCTGGTTCTCTGGAGGAATGCCTTTCCTCCTTGCCAGTA
Source organism: Rhizomys pruinosus (assembly GCA_009823505.1). Classification (NCBI taxonomy): domain Eukaryota; kingdom Metazoa; phylum Chordata; class Mammalia; order Rodentia; family Spalacidae; genus Rhizomys; species Rhizomys pruinosus. The sequence continues at coordinate 729,840 of VZQC01010028.1, forward strand.
CTACCTGGCATGCTTCCTTCTCATCAGATCCGCTCCGTCACACAGTCAGGTGCACTACTTCACTTGCATCAAGGATAAATCATTTATTAAGCACCTACTAAGTGCTTTGACTGTGGGCTTTGTCTTTTAAAATGCATTTTCAATTTTTTTTGGTCTTTTTGAGACAGGGTCTCCCTGTAGCCCCAGCTGTCCCAGAACTCACTATGTAGCCCAGACTGGCCTTGAACTCACAGAGATCCGCCTGCCTCTGCCTCCTGAGTGCTGGGATTAAAGGTGTGCACCACCATGCCCAGCACATTTTCCATCTTAAACATTCTCTAGTTAAAGAACCACAGTATCTTTTTGTACCCTGTCTCACACCCTAGACTGAAGTTGGCTTTGCTACTTTCCTCCACAAACAAACCTGTTGGAACAGAAGTCTCTGTCTGCTACTTGTGCACTTCTATTGTCTTTGGGTGGAGTCACTGTAGAATGAAGAACCAAGGGGCCTGGGATGGGAGGGGTTGGTGTGAATTCAGACTTCACCATTTGTGTGTTGACCTTCTATTTCTAAGTTACTCAATATGGAGACTTGGAGAAGTCTCCAAACCTTCATTTTTCTCATTTGTGAATTGTTCCTCTAACTCATCTTTCACCAGCACCTAATATATTGCAAATCTTAATAAATGGCCTCTCTCTTTATCTGTATCTTCGTGTGTATTACTGATAAATTGACAATCTACCCACATCAACTCTTAATCATACCTAACCCCCAACATTGTTTCCCAAAATTAATTTTGCCAATCCTGGTTCCGGCAGAAAATTTGCAATAGACTAAGAATCAAAGTATAAATCCCCCCAAAGTGTATTGAAACACCAGATATTACTTTCTTATTCTTGACTTCTAAACACACCAGAAGCATTTTTTACCACAACAATCTAAGTGATTAATAGAAAGAATACTTGTAGACGGGGTGGTGGCACATGCCTTTAATCCTAGCACTCGGGAGGAATAGGCAAGGTGGATCTCTGTGACATTGAGGCTAACCTGGTCTACATAGTGAGATCTAGGCCATAGGCCAGCTGTCACTACAGGGAGAACCTGTCTCGAAAGGACAGAAAAGAAAGAAAGAAAGAAAGAAAGAAAGAAAGAAAGAAAGAAAGAAAGGAAGGAAGGAAGGAAGGAAGGAAGGAAGGAAGGAAGGAAGGAAGGAAGGAAGAAAGAAAAGAAAGAAAGGAAGGAAGGAAGGAAGGAAGGAAGGAAGGAAGGAAGGAAGGAAGGAAGGAAGGAAGGAAAGACTTGTGGCAGAGTCGTGAGACTTAGGCTTGCAGATTATGAGTATTTTCTCACCTAGTACCAGCTACAAAACATTGGACAGAGAAAAACTTTGGAGAGACTGAAAGAGGCAGGACATGTATGGCAGAGTGCATGAACTGGGGTGGGATGGGAAAAAGGGAAAGGGGAATATGTCTAAATTAAACTGAAAAATGATGTCTGAAATACACAAAACATCAATAAAAGTATAACAAAAACATTGGACAATGTATTTTGCTTCTCTGAGTTTTTTCTTGTTGTTTTGTATTCCATGCATTTCTGTAAAAATTAGATTATTAGGGCTGGAGAGGTGACCCAGCAGTAAGAGCACTGGCTGGTCTTGCAGAGGACCAGGGTTTTGTTCCCAGAACCCATATGGTGACAAACAACCTTCTGCAACTGCAGTTCCAAGGAATCAGATGTCCTCTTCTGGCCTCCCTGGGCATTGCATGACATGGGTGCACTTAAATACATGCAAGCAATCCTCTCATACACATAAAATTACAATAAATAAATCAAAAAGTTTTTTTTTTTTTATTGAGACTACTGACTGCCAACTTTCAGAATGCTGTGAAAATTTGCTCAGTACATAGTAGGTGCCCAATGCTACTCATGAACAAGGACCTGGTACTATTGTTCTAAGGGGTAAACTCTTGAGAAACCTAGGAAAGTACATTTGTTTTCATTTGTGTAGGGAGACAGGGATCATCACATCCCAGTTATTTTACAGTTAGGCCCCAAACGACATTTTCTAAAAAGCAAACTTCTGTGATGGACGTCCCCTTTGGAGCATGGTGTGGCTGTGTGGTTGTTGTTTGGAGCATGGTGTGGCTGTGCGGTTGTTGTTTGGAGTGTGGTGTGGCTGTGCAGTTCTTTGGTGCCAACACTACACACACCTTAGCTCTGCTCAGAGAGCCTTCTACTGCACACACAGCGTTTGCACGTGGTCTCTTAAACTAGTGTCATTTCCTTTAAAATCACTGTAAAATTGCTTTCCACTGACTTTTAAAATTCATTTCTCCCTACTTCAACACTGAGTCTTTAGAAGAGGTTCTGGCACCTCAGTACATGTGAGTGCTCTGTTGCATACATCATTCATGGTAGGTCATTCTAGGGTTTACTGATATGAATTTTTAAAAGCAAACTGCAAAATAAATATATGCACAGCAAAACATTTAAGAAAACAGAGGGAATGCTGAAAGACAATCGTGATCAGTCTTTTAGATGTCTTTCAAAAAAATACATTCCGTAGTTTTTACACAGTTGGAACATGGCATTTACATTACCCTGTACTTTGCTTTCTTAACAGTTTAAGAAAATAGATTGGTTTATTTTTAATGAAATTGGGGACTTCTTTTACATGAATTAACAATAACTTACTTGACCAATATTATCATTGATATTTTAGTTTATTTAAATAACTTCACTGTGATATAACCTATTAAACAAGTTTAAAGTAAATAACCTTAAAGCATTAATATAGTTATAGTTGTGTGAAAAGCTCCATATTTTAAAACTTACACATCGCTCTGAGAATAAACTCACATACCTATTGTCCATCATGTTCTACTCACCCCCTTTCTTGCCCCCGTCCTAGGCAACCCTAGTTCTCTAGATATCAGCCCATTATACACATTTCCTATCAATAGGATCATGTGGTGTCTTGCCAATTTAACAATATTTCTTTTTTTGTGGCTGAATCGCACTCCATCATGTGAATTTACTATATTGACTTATCCATTTGTAAGTTGGTGAACATTCACATTGTTTTCTTTTTTGTCTACAATAAAGAATGCTGCTTTGAGCACTTGTGCCCTAATCTTTGTGTCAATCTGTTTTCATATCCTGGTTCTGTGCCAGGAGAAGCATTGCTAGGCAACTCCATGTTCATTCTCCTAAAGAACTCCAAGCTTTTTAAAATTTTTGATAGTTTAGGCAATTAAAATTATAAAATTATCCTAGTGTTTGTAGCTTTAACTGCAAGTACAAATGGATCTGTAGAAGAAACTGCTAGAAAGTGGAGCTGTTAACTTAAAGAACTAAGCTCGTGTCAATTTATTTTGATGCTTAGTTCTTTTTTTGGTCTTTTTGAGACAGGGTCTCCCTTTAGTCCCAGTTGGCCTGGAGCTCGCTTTGTAGACTAGGCTGGCCTTGAAAACATATCACTATTTAATTCAGATTTTTAAAATTTTTATTTATTTTTTATGTGTATGAGTATACTGTTTGCATGTAGGTTTGTGCACCCGTGTCGTGCAATGCTGCAGAGGTCAGAAGAGGGTGTCAGATTCCCCTGGAACTAGAGTTAAAGATGGTTCTCAGCTGCCATGTGGGTGCTGGGGATCAAACCTGTGTCCTCTGCAAGAGCAGTCAGTGTTCTTAACTACTAGGCCATCTCTCCAGCCCCTAATTCAGATTTTTAACATGCTCACAAGATATTACATTTCAGAGTATATATGTATCTTTCATAATAGTTACATATTAATTTACAAAGAAGTATAACATCTTAGATAAGTACCTGGAAAATGAATATTCTCTCTTTTATGATTGGTATTTCATCAAACATAAAAGGTCATATGCAGTCTAGCTATATAAAAAGCTACAGCTATGAATCTGAAAATAGTTTTTGAAATTTCAGAACACCCTCAGCAGCCTTCAAGGGTAAGGATTTGAAGCCTCTGGGTCACGGACTTAGAAAGTCTGGTTTTACAGAATTTTCTCTTGCTTGAATTCAATGTCTTCTGTTCTTATCTTCAAAGTATTTGTAAACCATAGTGGATGGGAAATTTTGCAAACCAGTTTAGTTGAAAACAAGGCACAGGAGCTATATTAGTAAGAAAGCTTTTGATCTGAAAATAAGCTGCCAAGAAAATGTTAGCCGCCTTAGAACAGTCCATCAAAATGGAAAGAAAAGTAATACCGAAACATTTGGTGTCGCACAGATAATGAAAGCCAAACTTAGGATGGAAGTGAAGAGGTAAAGATCAAAATGAATCTGATGATCAAGGAAAGAAAAGTATCCAGTCACAGCTTCAGCTTCTCGCTGCAGACATAACTTTAACTTTTAGTATCTTCAAATGCTATTATTATTATTATTATTATTATTATTTAGTATTTTTGAGACATGGTCTCCCTTTAGTCCCAGCTGGCCTAGAACTCACAGAGCTCTGCCTGCCTCTGCCTCCTGAGTGCTGGAATGAAAGGTGTGTACCACCATACCCAGCAATTATTGTTATTGTTATTATTATTATTATTATTAGTCTTTTTAAGACAGTGTCTCCCTGTTGTAGTCCCAGCTGGCCTGGAACTCACTTGAACTTATAGAGCTCTGCCTGTATCTGCCTCCTGAGTGCTGTCATTTTGTTAATAAAAATTATTTATGCCTGGTGTGGTAGTGCATGTCTTTAATCCCAGCACTGTGAATACTGGGCTAGCCTGGTTGACATAGCTAGTTCCAGGCCAGCCAGCGCTAAAAAGTGAGACCCTAGCTCAAGAAACAAATAAAAAATACTTAGTGTGCATGTGTGTGTGTGTGTGTGTGTGTGTGTGTGCAATGGTACACATGTCAGGACACCTTCCAGGAGCTGGTTCTCTGTTTCTACCACAGGAGATCCAGAAACTGAACTCCCATCATTAGGCTTGGTGGCTTTATCTGATGAGCCATCTTGATGGCCCTGTGTTTTTTAGTTCTTAAAATAGTTCCCTTCCCCAACAACTTTGTTGACTATTTAATTGTATGTAACTATGCAGTAAAAATGAGCTTTTCGAGTGATTTTATTCTCAGTACATAAAATAGCATAAAATTCAAATTTGACAATAATTAATAAAATATTACTGACTTGAATTTTGTCTTTTATAAATGGTTGTTAAATATTAATTAGCTGATGTTTCTCATTTAAGAATACTAAATATTTGAGTATTTATGACATTAAAAAGTCCATACACAGGAAAAGTTCTTTCTCTGATGCTCATAGACTGCAAGGCATCTCATTTCTGTTCTAAGAACATAATTGAGCAGAAAACAGTAACTGAATGCCTTTTCTTCTAATAAGTTTTTTTTTTTTTTNTCGAGACAGGGTCTCCCTGTAGCCACAGCTGTCCTGGAACTCACTCTGTAGACCAGGCTGGCCTTGAATTCACAAAGATCTGCCTGCCAATAAGTTATTTTTAAGGCTGGGGTTAACTAGCTTAGTGGTGAAGAGCACTTGATGATTTTTCAAAAGACCCAGGTTTGGTTCCCAGCACCCACACTGATTGACTTACAACTGCCTGCAACCCCAGTTCCATGAGCTCCAGTGCCCTTGTTCTGGCCTCCATGGGTATCGTACATGCACATAGTGCATATATATGCATTCAGACCCACATACATATAGAAGAAAAATAAATAAATTTGGGGGGGTATTTTTGAGACAGGGTCTCCCTTTTAGTACCAGCTGTCCTGGAGCTTGTTCTGTAGACCAGGCTGGCCTTGAACTCACAGAGATCTGCTTGCCTCTGCCACCCGAGTGCTGGGATTAAAGGCATGCACCACCACGCCCCACTAATAAATACATATTTTTAAAGGTGCACAGCCATGTGCTCCTGTAGCACTGTGGGAGCAGAGACAGAAGGGTGGTCAGGGCTTGCTGGCTGCCACCTCAGCTCCAGACAGGCTCAGTGAGAGACCCAGTCTCCAGGGGGAAAGATGGAGAGTGATACAATACCCAGTGTCTCCTTCTGGCCTCTGCATGAGCACACAAAGATGCATGCAGAAATACACATGTGCCCATTCTACACATACATACACATATACCACACATATGTTTTAAAAGTGTGCTCACAAAATACATAAAAGAAAAGAAAGTACTAGACCTCATGTTTAAAAATCTCTGATGAGACACGGTGCATACTGGACCTCATTTGGTACCATGGGAAGGGAAAACCCAAGTGTGGAACACAAGGGCAGAACTGGATGGTGGTTTGTGCTTGCCAAAGAGAAGCCTTCAAAAATGACATTTTAGCCGGGCATGGTGGCACATGCCTTTAATCCTAGCACTTGGGAGGCAGAGGCAGGCAGATCTCTGAGTTCAAGGCCAGCCTGGTCTACAGAGCGAGCTCCAGGACAGGTGGGACTAAAGGGAGACCCTGCCTCAAAAATACCAAAAAATAAAAATAAAAAGACATCTTTCAGCCTAATAAAGAAAAAAATCATAAGCTGAAGATGCTAAAACCTATGATATATGTGCCATGCATATGTGCATATTTTGGAGTGATGCATATTGGAAGGAATAACAACAACAGTAACAGAAAAGGCTGGGTCAAAGAACAGAAACGGTGAACTTCTGCTTGAAACAGTAAACTTCTGCATCAAGAATTTTGAGAGTCTGAGAAAAAGATGAAAAACATGTTTGGCAGAATTCATGAGCTCTGGTGGGGTGGGGGGGGCAAGGAGCAGGGACACGGGTCTAGATTTGATTTGTAATTTTGTATGAAATGAGCTTCAATAAAACATTGGCTTAAAAATATCTGATGAGTAACTATTTTTCTTATTGAAGGAATAATGAAAGCTTTGAAATTAACATATAGAAATACTTAGAGCCAGGCGTGGTGGCGCACGCCTTTAATCTTAGCACTTGGGAGGCAGAGGCAGGCAGATCTTTGTGAGTTCAAGGCCAGCCTGATCTACAGAGCGAGTTCCAGGACAGCCAGAGTTCCAGGGAAACCCTGTCTCAAAAAGACACACACACAAGAAAAAAAAAAAAAGAAAAGAAATACTTAGAAAACCCTTAAGAATTTTAATGTAACCATCTACGGTGTTTATGAGGACTGATGGTGCAGAGGTAAATCAGCCCGGGGAGATACACATTGAAAAGAAACAAACACCTAGACCAACTGTGGTAGCCAGGTGTGCTGGATAGCTTTAGTGTCAACTTGACTCATGTGGATTGAGGGAGCCTCAATTGGGGAATTGACTCCATTGGACTGGCCTGTGGCCACATCTGTGGAGTATTGTCTTGATTGTCTGGCAATGTGGGAGGGCCCAGCCCACTATAGGTGGTGCCACCCTGGGCAGGTTGGCGTGGACTGTATAAGAGGTAAGACTGGGCATGGGCCAGGAGAGCAAGCCAGTAAACAGCATCCTCTATGGCCTGTGCTTCAGCTCCTGCCTCCAGGTTCCTGCCCTGAGTTCTTGCCTTGGGCTTCCTGAGTGATGAACTGTGACCCAGGAGATGTAAGCTGAATAAACCCTTTCCTCCCCAAGTTGGTATCAGTCAGAGTGTTTTGTCACAGCAATGGAAGACAAACCAGAACACCAGGCCACAGCCTAACTTTGACTAAGGGCTGGCAGCGTGTGCTATGGGGAGCATGAGATTCATGCTTCATCCTCATGGGGTGACCTCTGGGATAAATGTGAATAAATAAATCAAGATCTTTCTGTGACATTTCAGTTTTTGAGTTTGGGCAACTAGTAAGCAAAATAAATCAGTCAAAGAGATAAACAAGAAATTCTGTACACACAGAACAGAGAGCATCTTGGGGGTATTTGTGTTGAACATTCCTTACTGGTAATAAATACTTCGGACAAGAATGGTTTCAGATTTCAGATATAGGAATATTTATATGCACATAATGATACCTTGAGAATATGACCTAAATGTGAAAGGACATGAAAATAATTTCTGTTTTCTGTATACCTTATTTATAGAATCTGACAGTAATTTAAAAATATTTTATTTATCATTTTTATTTGTGTATAAGTGTATTATCTCCATGTATGTAAGTTCAACATGTTGTGCAATGCCTGGGGAGGCCAGAAGGTGTCAGATTCCCCTGGAACTGAGTTGCCAGCCTCCAAGTGGGTGCTGAGAATTGAACCCAGGGCCTCTGAAAGAGCAGCCAGTGCTCTTAGCTACTGAGCCATCTCTCCAACCCCTCTGATGGTAATTTTACACAGCATTTTTAGTTCACTTAAAAATATCAGGTGCAGCATAGGGCTGGTGAGATGGTTCAGTGGGTTAACAATGCTTCCTACCAAGCCTGACAGTAGGAGAAGAACAGACTCCTGAAAATTGTTCTTTGACCTTGATGCACACACTATGAATGCATTTGCCCCTCCCCCAAATAAATGTTTTTAGAAAGGTCAGATGAGGAGTGAAAGCTTTGGTGCTATGCTGGAATATGAAGGGTTCAAGAGTTTGTACCATTTAGGATTGGGGGTTTTAGACCAATATTCAATCTATATAAATTGTGACAGACATCTTCTTTTAGAAAATGTTTTTAATAATAGATATAACTATATGTAATGATCAACTCAGGATAGCTAGGCTATTTTCAATCTTACACATTTATCATTTCTTTGCAATTAGAAACCCCTAGATCATTTCTTGTTATTTTGCTACACCAGACACAGTACTGTTAACCACACCCCTTTCCGTGCAACAACACACAGGAGCTCAGTTCTCCCATTTTGCTGAGTCTTAGCATGCCAATAACTGCCTCTCACCGTCATGCCCCATCCATACCTTCCATAGTCTCTGGTAACCATTATTTTATTTTCTATTTCAATGAGCTCAAGTTTGACACACATTTTAACTAAAGAGGGAACTCTATAAAGAACATGTTTATTAAGAGAAATTGCCTGATGAGTGGTTTAGCCAGGAAGCCTATTGATTCCAGCTAAAACTATGAGGTTTTGACTGGGATAAATTAGACCAAGAAAAGAGCCATAAGGCACTGGAGAAAGGATGAGAGAAGGGTCACCTAAGAAGGCAGAGCCCCCTCCCGGCCAAGACAAAGTAGAAAGATAGATCAAGGCACAGCACATCAGTGTAGCTACGAGGTATAGGCAGGACAGACTGGAGAAGGATTTGTTATTTCTGCTATGAAAATGACTGTTGCTGTCATTGCTATTTTGGGAGGTTACCTGTGTGGAAGGAGGGAACCTGAGTCAAAAGATAGCACAAATGACTGGCATGGTAAGTCAGACCTGGAGAAGAGAATGGTAAGAGAGGACAAGACAACACAAAAGAGAACACGAAAGTCCAAGAAGCAGGGTGGTGAGGAAAGATAAGCACATGCTGGAAATCAGGTGACGTGAAGCTACAGCTGTGCAGGTCCCGCCCATCCTCTTTTCTTTAATAAAAACAAAATAAGTGTTTTCAGTTACACAACCATGACTCATCCCTAGAAAACTACTTTATAAGAGAATTTCTCATGACCCCTTATGCTCTCCTGTCTTCCCCTTATAGGGGCAACCACAGCTTATCTTTGCAGAACTTTTTCTATGCAGTATTCTGTCTATGTATGTAGACCTATCTGATTAAAAAACAAAACTTACGCACACAGCCCTGTGTGTTGAACATTCTGTTGCGTATACTGGGCTTCTCTTGTTCTTGGTAACTGTGCTGGGGTTGCTTGTGACAGAGGTAGCTTATAGTGTCTTTTACCTTCCACCTCTCGACCCCGGAGTAATAACAAAGCTGCAGGAGCATTATTTCCATGCTTCTCTGAACAACTGTGGAGGTAGTTTTCTTTTCTTTTTTTTTTTGGTCTTTTTGAGACAGGGTCTCCCTGTAGCCCCAGCTGTCCTGGAACTCACTCTCTAGACCAGGCTGGCCTTGAACTCACAAAGATCCGCCTGGCTCTGCCTCCCAAGTGCTAGGATTAAAGGTGTGCGCCACAGAGGTAGTTTTCTAGAACACCCACTGTAAAGTAGAATTGCTGAGAGGAGGGGTGTGCATATTTTCTGTTCATTCAGGCTCTGTCAAAATGTCCTCCTGCAGCCTTCTAAAAGAAGGTTTGCCAAAGGCCTGGCTCCTCATACCCTCTCTCACACTGCATATTTAAAATTACTTTTCCATTTCACTAACATAATTACTTCACCTTTCTTGGCAACAGTAAAGTGAGAAAAATCCTACTTCTGAACAATGGTGTGACAATGAGATTAGTTAACAGAAATCTATCACAAGCTCAGAGTAGATGACTAGACTTTTTTTTTTTATAGTGTTTTTGAGACAGGGTCCCGCTGTAGTCCCAGCTGGCTTGGAGCTTGCTATGTAGAGCAGGCTGGCCTTGAACTCACAAAGATCCTCTTGCTTCCTTCTTACAAGTTCTGGGATTAAAGACATGTACCAACACACTGCCATTCAGAGTAGACATTGTATATATGCATTAATTCTCTTTTATTGCAGATTTCTCAGTGGAGGAAAATCTAGTTGGACTAGATGTACATTGACTTCATTTTTAGGATGCTAATAAACTACAGAAATGCTACTGTACTGTAATTGAACTCCGATAATGTTTTATTTTTTCAGTTATTGTGGAAACAAAACCAAAACTCTTTTGGAGACAAGGCTTACGATGTCCCTCAGGCTGGGCTTGAATTAACAATCCTCCTGCCTCCTCTACCTCCTAATTGCTAGGCTACAGGCCTGTGTCACCATGAAGTTTAAATCTATGCTTTACATACTTGGTGTGATTGCTCACACCTTTAATTCCGACACGCAGGAGGCAGTGGGAGGCAGATTTCTGCATCTTCAAGGCCAGCCTGGTGTACATAGTGAGTTCCAGGCCAGCTGGTGCTACAGGGAGACCGTCTCAAAAAGACAAAAACAATGTGTAAGCTTTATAGTTCATAACAGTATTCACCCTTGCTTTTTTTTTTTTATTAGCTTGAGGTAAGTAAAGACATACTTTAATGACAATATAAACATATGCTTTCATCAGTTTCATTCTTAGACTTTCACTGGAATGATATCAGATGTTAAAAAAATTATATTGGGAGTGCTGAGGAGATGGCTTAGTAAGAATACTGGCTGTGTAAGCACGAGGGTGAGGGTTTCAAGCACGGGATCTATTTCAAAGGCTGATGTGTTTGCAGGAACCTGTAACTTTAGAATGGTGGGATTACTGAGGATGCAGGTAGGAGCACTGCTGGATTACTGAGGATGCAGGTAGGAGCACTGCTGGATTACTGAGGATGCAGGTAGAAGCACTGCTGGATTACTGAGGATGCAGGTAGGAGGACTGCTGGATTACTGAGGATGCAGGTAGGAGCACTGCTGGATTACTGAGGATGCATGTAGGAGGACTGCTGGATTACTGAGGATGCAGGTAGGAGCACTGCTGGATTACTGAGGCTGCCTAACTAGCCTGGTTCAAGATTCAGTGAGAGACCCTGTCTCAAGGGAATAAAGCGGAGAGTGATTGACTAGGATACCTGATATCATCTGGCCTTCACACATACACTATGTACACACACACAAACACACACACAAACATACAGAAATGCATACATACATGATTATGTAAGAGAGTTGAGGATATAGCTCAATGGTAAAGTGCTTACTGACTCTGTTAAAGACTCTAATTCATAATTCATTTTCCCTCTCTTCCTCTCCCTCTCTTTTTCTCTCTCCCTTTCCCTCTCCCTCTCCTCCTTATCTCTCTTAGATAATTGTACAGGAAATTGGGGAATTTCCAAACATGTCCAATATATCAGGTTGAAATAAATTTCCTTAATTACCCACAGCTCAGCCAGGTGTATCAATTTCACATAAGGAAATGGTCCCCTTTCACGCAGAAACTCACAACTGATCAAAGTGCACAGAATAGGTGGAGTGTTCAGACACAATGGGACATCTATATCATCCTACCCCCAAGCTCAGGGATGATTTCAGAAGAGGGGGTGAAAAGATTGTAAGAGCCAGAGGCTGGGAAGAGCCAGAGTGAAACAGTCTTCTGGACATAACAGGAGCACTGCACTCATAGATTCCCAGTTGCTTGCTGAGACACGCACAAGATCAAGCCAGTCCATGTTCTAGCACTGGCTGGGAGGGAGGGAAGCTCAGGAGCCAGGTGGTGAGTTGAATTAACAAGTCCCCCGTAGGCTCATGTATTTGAACACTTGGTTCCCAGTTGGTGCTACTGTTTGCAAAGATTTGGGAGGTAGGCCTTGCTGGAGAAGTGTGTCATGGGGGAGGGCTTGCTGTGAGTGTTTACAGCCTGGACTCACTTCCAGCTGATGCCCTGTGCTTCCTTGTGTGCTTGAAGATGTGATGGCTCAGCTTTCTGTTCTAGCTGCCTCCTGCCACCATGCCTCCCTTGCTGGTGTGCACTCACTCTTTAGAACAGTAAGCCCAAGTAAACTCTTCCTTCAATAAGGTGCCTTGGTCCCAACAACAAAGAGTTACTAGTACAAGCCCCCATTCCTAACAGAGGAACTCCTGACAGTTGATGGCTTCTGTGAGAGGGAGAGTTATTTTTCTTCAAGTGTGGCCCTGGGAGGATGGCTATGCCTGGGTGGATGGCCCCACATCCAGGAGTGTATGGAAATACAAATCGGGCTTGGTGGGGTTACTGGAAAAAAAAAAAAGGACACGTTAGCAGGGGGCGGGGAGGTAAGGAGGTAACTTTCTAATGATGATGATGATAATAATAATAATAATAATATAAAGAGATGGCCAGTTCAAGTCAGGTGTGGTGGTTCACACCTGTAACCCTGCATTAGGTAGGCTGAGGCAGGAAGATCAGGAGTCCCAGGCCAGCTTGAGTTAGTTACACAGCAAGACTTTTTTTTTTATGTGTATGAATGTACTGTCTGCATGTAGGTTTGTGCACTTGTGTCATGCAGTGCCACAGAGATCAGAAGAGGGTGTCGGATTCCCTTGGAACTGGAGTTAAAGACGGTTCTCAACCGCCATGTGGGTGCTGGGGATCGAACCCGGGTCCTCTGCAAGAGCAGTCAGTGCTCTTAACTGCTAGGCCATCTCTCCAGCCCCACAGCAGGACTCTTAAATTACAATCAGTCATTATGTTATAGAGGTTAAATTACCAGTCACTTTCACATCTGTTGGGCATCTATGCTGAGTCTAAACATCATTGTAAATTGGTGAAATTCGCATGCAATTAAAATTATTAAATAATCATTCATATTAATACTCTTCTCCTTCCTTTTTTTTTTTTTTTAATCTCAGGCTGCCCTTGAACTCATGATCCTACCTTCTCAGCATCCTGAGTGTATATGCATGCTCCACTATTTCAGATCCTTCTTTTTTTTATTCTCTACATCCAATAAATGAGAAAGTCCTTATCCCCTTTCCCCTCTGTTACTCTGGCTCAAGCTTCACAATCGCTTATTTTGACTACTATAGCAGTTTTCTAGACGGACTTTTTTATTTTTATTTTTGTATATATATATATATGTGATGAATGTGTGTGTGCATATATGTATTCAGGAGTATGTGTATGTGTGCACTTATAACTATGGAGGCCAGAGGTCAGCACTGAGTGCCTATCTCAATCATTCTCCACATTGTTTTCTGAGACAGGGTCTTTCACTGAATCTAGAGCTCACAAATTCAGTGATTTGGTTAGTTGTAAAACTCTAGGGATCTGCCTGTCTCCTCTTCCTTGGCACTGGGATTACAACCACAAGCCACTGAACTAAGCTTTTACATAGGTTCCATGGACCTAACAGGTCCTTGTGCTTTTGTGACAAACACTCTCCCATCTGATCTATCTCTTCAACTCCTAGCCAGTTTTCTCTTCCTGTCTGCTGCCATAGATCTAAATTTAACAATATACTAATACTAATTTATTACATGCAGCCTTTGTTGTTCAAAATAAGAGTGTCTATCTACAGGGGGCTTGACCCTTCTCACTCTTTCTATGAGAGGATCTTTACTTCTTTATCCTGCTGCCTGAAATGTGTTACTGTCATCACTCCCCTTTCTCCTGTCTTGAAGAATACAATTTTTAACTCTTTTTTTCCCATTCTGTATTTAGTATTATTTCTGTGTGACATGTATGTGATACATGTATACTTACTATTATTTGTGTATGTGACATGTATATGATATGTTCATGCGAGCATCAGCTCACAGATACAGAGATCAGAGGACAACTTTCCAAAACAGGTTTGTTCCTTCTATTGTAGGATCCTGAAATTGGTCATCAGGCTTGTGCAACGATGCTTTTGTTGGATGAACCAGCTTGCCAATCTGTACTTTTTTTACTCTTAATAATATAATATTTGGGGGCTGGAGAATGGCTTAGCAATTAAATGTCTTTCTCATACAGAGGATCAGAGTTTAATTCCCAACATCCATGCCATGCTGCCTATAACTTCAGCAACTAGGGATCTGTTGCAATCTTCTCTTTTGAACTCTATGGGTACTCACAAGTATGTATGCACATGTACACACACATGCACACACACATGCTAATACAAACACACAACATAAATAAAAATAAAATAAATCTTAAAAAATAATATCAACTAGTTGCCAATATTTTCAGTTAGGATTCCATTCTCTGAGAGTTTCTCTGGTTATTACTTCCCCATTCCGCAAGAGCCAAAGCATCTGTGAACATCTGCAGCTGACATATGAGAACCCAAGGATTATGAGGTGAGGAAACCATCAGGATGCCTCTGTATCCTTTTGACAACTGGATGGTTGAGGAAGTGACAAATGGGTGGAGGGAGATGAAGGCATTGGAGAAAGTCAGATGACTAGGAGATGGTCGAGTCAAAGATGGGGAAAGAGGACATAATGTTCTCCTCTAGTGTAGACACCAGAACAAAACCAGGCAGGTGGATTGAATAAGAGAATTGATGCCCCCTTTGACCATATGCTCTATATAATTTGTACAACAAATGACTAAAGATAGAACCATAATACCCCAGGACTGAAAGGCCTTATCAATTTACTGTGCTAGTGCTTTTCAAACAGTTTGGCATAAACAACCCCGTTGATTTTTCTTATAGTCATCTTCCTTCTTCTTCATAGAAGGGACTTTGAAATACAGAGGAAGAAAATAATTTAGACTTAGGGGTGATATAACACGGGATAATCTTTAAACACACCATTTATCCTCATCGAAGATAAGAGATCCAAAGTCTGGTAAGAGTAATGATTCACTCAGTCACACAAGTTTAAAATCACAAGATCCAAGTAAAATTCCATTTTCCTTATGTCTGTTGCTCTTTCACCATGCCATGAAACCCAAACTACTTCTCTCTTTCTTATTTGTTGCAAAAGCTTTATAGTTAAACATTTCCGTTTTGTAAGTTTCAGCATCTCAATGGTGAAAGAAGGTTCTGGGAAGAGATCAGGTAGGAAGAAAATTAACAACTAATAGACTAAGGATAAATATGTGCAGACAGACCTTTTTCTGTACATGACAAGTTTGTGTGTATGTATGTGTGTGTGTGCGTGTGTGTATGTATTTGCGTGTGTGTGTGTGTGTGTGTGTGTATGTGTGGACACTGCCATTGCTCATGGGGGTCAATAAAGTTGATCAGTAATTTCCCAGGAGGAAGAAGAAACATTGCTAGTCAAATCTCTGGTCTACAGGAAAGGGTGGAATTTGTGGATTAGGAAGGAAGAACAGTGTGGAAATTTATGACATTAACTGACCTTCTTTATCACAAATTTAAGAAATCTTCAAGAAGAGGCCGAGTTGGTAGGTGTAGGGGTATGACACTGGAATAGACATCTATCAGCTTGGAGAGGACCCTTGCTGGCTGAAGGTGACTCTGCTGTGAGCAGTGAGCAGAGCTAAGTTGAGTTGCCACCATTCTGAGCTGAGAATGTCTTACGTGAGTTGGAGGTGTGGGTGTCTGGTGGTTTTAATCTGCTGAGGGAAGGAAGGGGCTTCTTCCCATCTCATTGTAGTCTGTGGATGATCACAGAAATGATGCTGTGAAAGTGTATGGAAGCACTTCTCTAACTTCATAATGGGCCCATCCACTTCTGAGCAGCTTAAGTGCAAGGTCCTAAAAGGTTTTAGACTACAGGCTCCAAATTGCTGAGCTTTTTGTGGCCACTCCTTAAAGAATGCTGATCAGGAAGGAGTCTCAGAATTCACGAGTGGTTCTACATGGTGACAGAGCAGTCCCCGCTCCCAAGTATTAGAATCTTGTGTGGAAATAGGGAGAAAGGTTGCCTTTAGATGTCCCATGGGATAGCAAGAGAAGCTCACTGCTGCTTCTGCAATCCGCATCCTTATCACAGGCAAGTGTAGACTTTCACATCAGCTAAACATTCCAGAATCTTCAGCTTTGGACAATCACATAATCACCCTTTAAAAAATATTTTATGTATTATTTTTATGTATTGTCTGCATGTGTGTACCTGTGTTGTACACTGCCCTCAGAGGTCAGGAGAAGGTGTTAGATCCTCTGGAACTGGAGTTATGGATGATTCTTAGCTGCCATGTGGGCACTGGGACTTGAACCTGGGTCCTCTACAAGAGCAGTCAGTGTTCCTAACCACTGGACCATCTCTCCAGCCCCATCACATAATCAGTCTTAATTTGGCACCAATTATCAGGAGTGGCTTTATGTTTAAAGTGTCCATCTTTAACCCCTCAAAAACAGTAGTAAATCATGGGAAAGAAAACAAAAATTGGAAGAGTCGAGTTTTTCAGAAACGAGGCTTGTTGTTAAAGTTAAAAGTAAAATAAAAAGAGCAATACAACTTCCTGATTTTCTGATTCAAGTCATGTCCGGTTCTGGTCTTTTGGTTTGGCTTCCCAAGCCCACTTAAGTAGAGATGGTTGTAGACAGCAGAAAGTAACACCCAGGTGAAACCACGAGCAGTTTTTGACCATAAGAGGCAGGAGGAGAATCAGAAAGGCAAGGGGCCAGCCTCACTTCTAGAGAATGAGTGGCTATAACCTCATCTAGGCATCACACACCTGTGGGTGGAAGGTTGGTCTTACTCTCCTGCACATAGTCCCGAGGACTTGAATGATGCAGCCTGTCTCTGGACCCTTTGCCCTGATGCCTACTGTTATTCCCAGGTACTCAAGGTGCACAACTTGAGATTTCAGGCCATTAGTACCATTACACATAGCTCTGCAGCTGGGAGGCTAGATACCTGTCTGGTTTCCTGAAGGCTGTGGCTAACCTCCAAAATTAATTGTTTTGTTTCTACCTTCTTACTCTGCTGTTCCTGCCACTCAGTGAGGCTTTTATTTCCTTGGGGGAAATGAACAAACCTGAGGTCTGTGATGTACCACTTCTTTTTGATGTATAGAGCTTTAGAGAAGAGAGACACATTGAGGGTATCTCTATACTAAATGAGAAGATGGCGGAAGTTACTCGAACCAGTATCTCCTGAAGTTGATGTGACTGAGCCTAGAATGAAATGTCTTTATACTAAACCCAATTGCATTATCCAGCTTGATAGTTGCAGGTTGATTAGATTCGGTATGACTGATTGATAGCTCTCAAACTTCTGGTTGTTATAGAACTGGAGAGTCATTTAGAGACAAAAATGTTTCCCCCCTCAATGTGTTTACAAACTTTATAATTGGTTTACTTCATGTTTTTGAATTTGTAATGTGATATCTGATATATTCAATTTTGAGCTTCAAATCCATAACATTCTTCATTCTGAGTCTCGTGTCCTTGAGGTTGTAAGAGCACGCGAGTGAGCTTCACCAGATGCGGTGACTTGCAGCCCTGGCTCTGACCACCCCGGCTGCTGGAGCTGTCATACCCACTTCCTACTTTACTGGTGACATATTTTTGCAAAATTGTTCTCAGCTTCCCCATATCAAGAAAATTTAAGGTTTAAAACAATGACTCCAAGTTCCTTTTTATGCTCTTTCTGCTCTGAATGGTCAGAGGACTTTCCTAGCATGGACGGACGGTGTTTTCCCTGGTGAATTTGAATGGCAAGCATTATTCCTAATGCTGCAGTTTTCTCATGTATTGTTATCCTGAAGGTTAGTTCCTGGGGTCACAGGCCCTGTTGAGATATTTTTAGAGAGAATGGGGAAAAATAGCCCGTGGGCAAATGTGATTTGGAATTGTGGTGAACTGTACTCCACCTCAATGTTTATAGTCCTCAGTACAACCATGTTTTTGTTTTGTTTTGTTTTGTTTTGTTTTTATGGAGACTGAGTCTCCTTATATTTCCCAGGCTGCCCTCAAATCTGCTGTGCAGCCCAGGCTGGCACAGACCTTATTATGATCTTCCTGTTTTAGGGTTCCAAGGGCTGAGATTATAGGTATGTACCACCACACTAGACCTGTCAGTAGTGTCTTAAAGGCCACATAATAATACATAAATTACTTCTGTTTGCCCTGGGGTTTTCCAAATATATATCAATCAGTTTTCCTCTTGGAACATTTATGTATATAAACATTCCTATAAAACTCTTAGTGCTGAGATAAGAGCTAATTCTGAGTATGCACTGTATACTTTATAGTATCTTGGCAAGTTAAGGAAGCAAGATTTTGAAAGGCTGGGGTATGGTGGAAGCCTAGACTCAGCCAAAGGCCTGGAGCTCAGTCTTGGTTCTGCTTCTTACCAGCTCAAATGTTTGGGTTAAGTCACCTGATCTCTGAGTCTCAGTATCTTGTTGCAAAAATGGATAGAATCAGAGCTGGATTAGCGGCACATGCCTTTAAACTCAGCATTTGGGAAGCAGAGGAAGGCGGATCTCTGTGAGATTGAGGCCAGCTTGGTCTACATAGCAAGTTCCAGGCCAGCTGGGGCTATGGGGTAACCCTGTCTCAAAAAACCAAGCAACCAAGCAACCAACCCACTCACCCACTCAACAAACAAAACAAAAACAAAAAAACCAACCAACCAACCAAACAAACAAAAACAACCAAACAAACAGAATCACCATAGCCTGTGCATGATGCGGGGAGCATAGAAGAGAAAAGTCGCTGGAGATAATCCAAGTAAAGTGGAAAAATACAAGGAATCTTTAAACTTTTCAACTGTACCAATAAAAAAAAAACCCTGATGTCTTGCTATTATATTTCAAATAACAACTGAAGTATTTTTTAAATTTTATTTATTTATTTATTTTTATGTGTATGAATGTATTGTCTGCATGCAGGTCTGTGCACCCGTGTCGTGCAATGCCACGGAGGTCTGAAGAGGGTGTTGGATTCCCCTGGAACTGGAGTTCTCCTGGAATTGGAGTTAAAGACGGTTCTCAGCCGCCATGTGGGTGCTGGGGATCGAACCCAGGTCCTCTGCAATAGCAATCGGTGCTCTTAACTGCTAGGCCATCCCTCCAGCCCCAACAACTGAAGTATTTTAAAACATTAAAAGGTGTATCATCTGGCAATTTACCACTAGGGATGTTAGCTGTTTTCATAATTTAAAAATATTGTTGCAATATTTTGACCAGGACCTGACACTTTTTTCATTATTTCAGCAAATTCTTTATTTTGAGAAACATAGCATCATGTAGGACACGTGGAAATTGGCGAGTGTTTTTCAGTCTTCTTCCCAGCCCTGGCTCTCATGGGATGAGACAGGTTGGAATGCAGTGCTCCACATAAATGTATGGTAAATGCTGTTTGTTCCCACACTGCTTAGCAAAAGTCTTTTTAAATCCCGCAACCGTAACAGACAGGCTTTACAGAGCACTTCTGTGTGCCAGGCACTGACGTACGGGTTCAGCTCAGAGAACTAGTGAGCTGGACCTTTAATCTCTCCAAACCCTTATGAAGTAGGCGGTACTAATGGTTTCATTTTAGGTGAAGAAACAGAAGCAAATTTTTAACTTGCCTAAAATCTGACAGGTACGGAGGGTAGAGGTGGGATCTGAACCTGGTCTCGAACCTAAATAAACCAAATAAATGAACAAACAAAGGAACAAACAAACAGAAACAGGGGGCAGGGTAGGAAAAAGAACAGAAAGTGAGATCTTTCGCATTCATTTTCAGGAACCAGGATGTACGTATAGAGAGCTTATCTATTGAGCAGCTTCTCACGCCTCACTGCGTCTCCTACATGATTCTAAAGTGCTCCAAAGGCCACCTCACTGCAGCTCCAAGCTCTGCCTTCTCCCCAGCCATCTGTGTATGTACATCTCTTTCTTCCTCTCCTTCCTTTGCTTGCCTAGCTTGTGCCAGTTTTCTGTCTTTGATACTCACTTGTAGGCTTCAGTTCCAATAGGAAGGCTTCTCTCCTCACCACAGGATTATCTGTCTCTGAGCGCCCAGAACACTGTATCTTCTTACTTTGGCCCTCATCATATGGTATTTGAAAGGCCTATTTATTTATCTCCAGCTCCTATTATGAAGGGATCATCAGGAGAGCCAAAACCTACTTATACTGTCTCTATTGATCCCTAAAACTTAGCACAGTACTTAGCACATGGTGGTGCTTACTAAATATTTATTGCTAGCCACAGCTGCGCCTTTCCCCAATGGCTTGCCATGTCCCAAATATTCCTCAATTATAATTTCTTTGTTTCTGGTGCATAGTCAGGTGGATGACCTCAGACTCTGAATCCTGCTGGAAGAAGAGCTTGTTGCTTTGCTTTGGCCCTGTTCCATTCTCGAGTGCTCTCCATCCTGAGTGTTCCTCACTAATCTCATTAAAAACATTTTTTTACTATTTATTATTTTATGTGTATGAGTGTACTGTCTGCATGTAGGTTGGAGCCGTGGAGGTCAGAAGAGGGTGTCAGATTCCCCTGGAACTGGAGTTAAAGACGGCTCTTAGCCGCCATGTGGGTGCTGGGAATCAAACCTGGGTCCTCCGCAAGAGCAATCATTGCTCTTAACTGCTAGGCTATCTCTCCAGCCCCACTAATCTCATTCTTATTCTTTCATCCTATTCAGAGGTTTCTTGAGGGGAAACCATGATCGGCATGTACAGTTGTGTTGATGGGCTTCTCGGGGAAGTCCTTATTGTCAAAATTACCAGACCCAGGCAGACTATGTGGATAGAACTCTCAGTCTCATTATAGTGATCTCAGCTATCGTGGCTTTTTAGGGGCAGACTGAATTTCAGATGGAAGCAGAGATGTGAAAACCGTGGACAACATTGCTGCTTCAGTCTCTATGGTGTCATGTTAAGTATCAAAAGATTTCTCCACTGAATGCTTGTCTAGACAAAACTGACCTTAGTAGGGGCAGATGACAATTAGAGAGGGTACCATCTGCTTATATTCTGTTATAATTTTGTAAGAAAGCTTTATATAGAAACTGTTTCATATAGGCTTTATTGTTCCATGCTTTTATTTTTTTAAGTAACTTCTTAGTGTAAATTGAGAGTCTAGATAAATGACAACTTTTCCATACATTTCTTGAACAGAAGTTTAGGTGTTGACTTAGTCACAAACTCATCTATCTGTTCATATAGAGCCTGCCAGGGACATCTTTCAAGGCTTCAGGAAAAACTTAGGAATGAGCTGGTCATGGCTGTAGCTTTCATGGAGTTCACAATAGATTTGGGCTTAGTTACAGTAATAAATAACACTGTACAAAATCTAATATATTATTATGGAAAAGGTTCGCCCAGGTTTAGAGATGTAGGAAGAGGGTGGAGGTCGCAGGAGGTCACGGTCTCACTGATTTCCAACAGAGTGCTCTGAGATAGTGAAAGGTTCAGTGTCTGGGCTGCCTGCCTTACGTTAGAGCCATGTGCAGCTATCCGTAATTTAAAATGTGGCTAGTGCAACCCAGGAGCTGAATACTGGACTTTGTTTAGTTAATTTAGTCACTATAGCTGGTGGATACTCTATTAGACAGTACAGATCTACCAGACAGGTGGAAAAAGAGAACTCAGAGAAGCCTATCCCATCTCAAGCAGGCACTATCAACAGTGCGGAGAACTACAGTTCCCAGAACTGTAGTTGTCGCCTGCACTCCCCGCCTGCTTGACACCTAACGGAGATTCAAAGAGTCACCAAAGTGAGCTGGTTCAAGATAAAAAGCATGGTCTTCCCTGGAATGTGGCCACCCTCTTCAAGCTGTGACCGTCTAAATGCTCAGATTAAACTGGGGGCGCCATCCTCCACACCGTCCCGGGCTCAGCACACAGCTGACCTATCGTCTTCTGATCCATCTCTCTCTCTAATCCAGCATCTTTTCACATTTCTAGTCCAAACTAGAGCCTGAATCACTCCTTTATTGCCTCTTATTCATTTTTTCTTTCAACTGTGGGAAAACACAACAGGAAATCTACCTTTTTGAAAATAGATGTGTAAGATAGTATGGTTAACTATAGTCACAACATTGTACAGCTGACTTCTATAACTTAGTCATCATGGGCCACTGTATCATAAATCCTACAAATTATTTATACTTACTAAAACAATTTTACTCAAACATCAAATCTAACTGGTTCAGTTTCACATTTAGATAAAAGCCCCAAGTCCTTAACGTAGCTTATAAAGTTCGGTGCAGTCTGTCTCCCCAGGACCATCTGTATTTTTCTCGTTTCTTTTCATTTGGGCTATACTCATGTTTTACTAAAAGCAAACATTTATTGAGCAAAAATTAGAAAAGCTCTTGGTTGCAATTCAAAAAAATATAAGCCATTCTTTCCCAGAGATTGAATTCTAGAAATACGTTAACATTTCACACATACATTACATTTGCATTTGAAAAAGGCAAATCTTGGGGCTGGAGAGATGGCACAGTAGTTGAGTACTGGCTGTTCTGGCAGAAGACCTGGGTTTGATTCCCAGCACGCACTTGGCAGCTATCACCATCTGTAACTCCAGTTCCAGGGGAATTTGACCCTTCTGACCACAGCTGGCACTGCACGACATGAGTGCACTTACACACATGCAAGCAGTATACTCATACACATAAGATAAAAATAATAAAATATTAAAAAAATAAAAATTTTAAAATTAAAATATTAAAAAAGGCAAATTTTTAGATTTTTTTGGTCTTTTTTGACACAGGGTCTTCCTGTAGTCCCTGTTGGCCTTGAACTCTATGTAAACCAGGCTGGCCTTGAACTCACAGAGAACCACCGTCTCTACCTCCCAAGAACTGGGATTAAAGGTGTGTTCCACCACACCCCGTCTATCTTTAGATCTTTTGTATCTCAGTAACTAAATGATATGAGAAAATAATGTTTGTTTTTAGACAGGATACTTTGGAAAACAGTACATACAATAAGATTTGCTACATTTAAAAGAGCATATTTTCATTAGATAATATTTACCTTAGATTAAAATAATTCACTTTTTTAAGCAATTTAACAATTTTTAAAATTGTCCATATTTTCAGCAGCCAGAGAAAAGTATGTTTAATGTTTTATGAGTTCTCAATATTATTTAATTTAAAATGAAACTATATGTGTAATTTTATTTATTTTTCTTAATTTTTTATGACTTAATTATAGAATGCCATTACTATGTTTACCAAATTCTTAATGGTATAACATTGTGATTTGCAGAATCAATAAATGCATATATATTGCATTTTATATGCATTTTACAAATTTGTTTAAAGATTTTCTTTTCAATTAAATTGAATAAATATTTCATGAGTGTATTAATTTTCTAGGGTTACTGTAACAAAGTACTGCCAACTGAAATGCTTAAATAGGCAAAACCATTTCCTTACAGCTCTGGAGGTTTTTTCTGTGCTATCACCTTCACATTGTTCTCCAAATAATGCTGTTATACACAGAGTGCAGGTGTCATGTATAGATAGTAGTGTGTGTGTGTGTGTGTGTGTGTGTGTCCAAATATGTACCATTCCCATGTTGTTGTGTAAGAAGCTTTATTTGTTTCCAGTATCAGGAATTAAACCCAGGGCCTTATGCATGCATTGCTCTACCCCTGAGATATCACCCAACCCTTGATCTTCAGCTGGGATCTCCCTATAAAGCTGAGATGTCCTTGAACTTACTATGTGGCCCAGGATGGCCTTGAACTCATGATTCTCCTTCCTCCAGCTCTCTAGTGCTGGAACTACAAATATTTGAGAAAGTTCTCAGAACTTCTGTGCAGGTGGCACTAAATTTCATTTAAGGCCAAGGACTATTTTTGGTTAACATGAAGCTGTTCATAAAATAAATGTCTTTAAAAACATGTAGGCCATGTTCATCTGTACCCCATCAGTATTTGAATGTTTCATGTTTTTCACATTGTGAGATGTCTAAACCTTAGTTTTTTTTTTTTTTCTGGTAAAAAAAACAAAATCTAGGGCCTTGCACTTGTTAGGCAGGTGCTCTACCACTGAATTATAGCCATTGCTTGAGATGATTCTTTTCTTATAACCTATGAAATATTTTTCTGCTATTGATATTTTAAATTTTTGAAAATGTATTTTATTTTTATTTTATGTGTGTGAGTGTTTTGCCTGTATGCTTGTAAGTGCACTGCATGCATGCAATGCCCAGAGACATTAGAAAAACACTTCAGATGCCCTGGAACTGGAGTTACAGATGGTTGTTAGCTACTATGCGGATGCCTGGAACAGAACCTGGTTTCTCTGTAAGACCAGCCAGTGTTCTTAACTTCTTAGTCCTCTCTTCATCCCCCAAGAATACTTTAAAACAGATAAATATTTTAACTAATGCTTTACCCATCAGCTACCTAATTAAAACTTCCTAGTCAAGATGGTAGGCTGAGCTGCATGCTGTAGTGTATTTTGCTTGCACTTGGCCTATAGAAAGGATAGATATGGTACTTGGTTTAAACACACACGCATGCGCATGCTCACACACACACGCATGCACACACATGCACACACATATACACTCACACACACACATGCACACATGACATAATCACATGCCCTCTCCATGACAAGCCTGTACACAAAACTACAAATCTCCTAACTTCAAAAAGGTAATACTAAAAAAAGAGAATTCTGAAGTCAGCAAACAGACCTGCTAGCTAAGGAAACTGAGTGCAGCAGGACATATTGGAAATAATGGCAGCTGTACCAGAGGATCGAGATGATTTGATAATGCAAATCTAGTGTTCAACAGAATAAGGCAGTGTATGCCCATAAACAGAGCATGTAGGTAGTGGAGGCAGGAGTATCCAGAATTCGAAGTCATCCTTGGCTACATAAAGTTCGCTTAAACGAAATGATTTAACAGTTATGATACCTGAATGGCATTTTTACTTGAACTGACACTAGAGGCAGCTCTTGAGGACTCCCATCTGTTATTGCAATGGATCTATCTATCTATCAATCTATCATCTATCTAGCTATCATCTATCTATCATCTATCATCTATCTATCTATCTCTTATCTATCTATCAATCATCTATCCATCTATCTATTATCTATCTACCTATCAATCATCTATCTATCATCTATTTATCATCTATCTGTTTATCTATTATCTATCTATCATCTATCATCTATCTAGCTATCATCTATCTAGCTATCATCTATCATCTATCTATCTATTATCTATCAATCATCTATCAATCTATCTATTATCTATCTACCATCTATCTACCTATCAATCATCTATTTATCTATCATCTATCTATCATCTATATCTATCATCTATCTAATCTATCTTGTATACGTTAGAGGTCTTTATTTGAGTTGTCTCTGCTTTCTGCTTTAAAATACAAGTAAGGCGGTGGGGGGAGGGGGTGTGGAGAGCCAGCTCAGCGATAAAGAAAACTGGTTGCTCTGGCAGAGGACCTGGGTTTGGTTCCCAACACTCACAGGAGACTAACAACCATCCATAACTCTAGTTCCAGGGATCTGATGTTTGCTTTTGGCCTCTGCAGACATTGCACATCTGGGTGTACTTATATACATGCAGGCAATACACCCATACACATAAAATAAAAATAATGGTGGTAATAATAATAATAATAATAATAATAATAATAATGTAGAGAGTAACTGAAGATAAACCCAGTGCTGACCTCTGGCTTCCACATACACACACAGACTTGTGGGTGTGCATCTGCACATATGTACACATATACACATATGCACATATCACACCAGAGAGAGAGAGAGAGAGAGAGAGACATGCACAAACACATTTGCATACACAATAAAATAAGTTGCTGCCAGTGCTTTGAGTCTTTATAATGTATGAGGAAGTATACTAAATACTTTTTCTACATACTCTAATCATCATAATAACTGCATAATGCAGAAATTTCTCTCCATCAACATGAAGAAAACTGAGTGTCAAAAGGTAAACTACTTTTTACAGGATACTCTACTAGGTGGCACAGCTCTTACTGGAGCCCTTGTCTCTGGCAACAAAACATCACCAGTTCTCCCTGATGAAAAATGCCTGTGAAGTCTGCATCTTCAAAATAAAAATATGTTCTTGTCTTTATAATGCATCTTACATCTTATATTTAGATGTTCATAGAGCTGTCTACAAGGCCATCTATCAACTTCACAGCTTAAAGAAGTCTCCAGTTTACAAAAGTACGTCGACATTCACTCCTTTTTTTAAAAGGCTCTGCAACATCAAAGGTTGAGAGCACATTCTTTCAAACTTGCTTATCTTTCAAGATCTAACGTAAAGAGGCATTCATAAAAGAAACAGCACCCCTTATTTTAGGGTCTGGCTTTGTTTTGCATTGGCTTAATTTTCTAATTGTTATATAAACATAGGTCTGTTTTAAAGATTAGATGCTTGAATTATTGAAGACTAAGATGAATGTTGTTAACAAATGCTGACTTATACAGATAACTGAGCCAGTGGTTGGGCATGGATCAGACTGGGGTCAAAACAACCAGCAGTGTTTTTAAGACCCTGCATCTCGGTGATCATTTGGGCAGGTGGAAAAGCAATGTCCAAACATGGGGACCTCCCAAAGGAAAGACGTTATATGGAGCTGGATTGGTAGCTATCAACATAGCAGCAACTTTTAGGGTGACATGCAATTATTCTTATTTCCAAAGTCTATTTTGTTAGCGCTTCCATTTTCTTTACTTTGAATACCATCAGTAGTGCTAAATATGTATTTATTTGTTTGATGACTAGCAATCACTTGTGCAAAGCAAATCTTTTTTTTTTTCTTTTGGTCTTTTCAAGACAGGGACTCCCTGTAGCCCTAGCTGTCCTGGAACTCACTCTGTAGACCAGGCTGGCCTTGAACTCATGAAGATCCACCTGCCTCTGCCTCCCAAGTGCTAGGATTAAAGGCGTGTGCCACCATGCCTGGCTGCAAGGCAAATCTTAAGGCCAATGCAGAGTAGAAGGAGAAGGAGCAGAGATGTAAAAATGAAGGGAATAGAGAACAGAAAAAAAGGAAGAGAAGAAAGAGGGGAGAGTGCTGAGAGTCCTTGATGACGGACATGCACCGCCACACTTCCAGGCTGACAGGGAGTGGAAGTCAAGGATTCAACCACCAACTGTTGAAATAAGGAATGAGCTGTGGCTTTCTAAGTGCTCCGGCCTCCTTTAGGAATGTCTGGTCACCTTTGCAAACTAGAAACTGAAGCATAAGGACTTTTGAGACACTGATGTTCTGTCATCATGGCAGTCAGAGCTCTGTCACACTAGATGTGAGATATTTGAATAGTGCCTCTGCACTTTCCTTAACTAAGCAAATGTTTAAGACCAAGCACAGGGCAGTACTTGTCTGCTCAAACAGATTACTCATGCATTTGCATGTTTTGATGTAATCTCCAATTTCTAGTATCCTGTCTCAGTGTTATCTTGTGAGAAAACACAAGGCTTAGATACGCTTCCTCCCCTCATCTCCTCACTTACCTCTTCCTGCTGTGACCAGAATCACCTGATGTTTGATATTCAAGTTCCTGTGGTCCACACTGGACATCATAAGTTATGAACTATGGGGACATATTTAATGCAACTCCAAGCTGGAAAGCATTTGAAGGACTAATGCCGTTCTGTGGTTTTCTTGTCCCTCCTGAATGTATGTGCAATTCACCATTGGTTGTACCCCCTACCCACCTTGGTCATCTTTCTCCTGTTAGTGTTGCTTTTCCACTTAGTATTCACAATGACCAAGAAGACATGGCAGAGACACTGTTAACTTGGGGTGTCCTTGATGTATAGATATAGATATAGATATATAGATATATAAACATACATATATTTGGTCTTTTTGAGACAGGGTCTCCCTGTAACTCCAGGTGGCCTGGAACTTGCTATGTAGAACGGGCTGGCCTTGAACTCACATAGATCTACCAGCCTCTGCTTCCCGAGTGCCTGGATTAAAGGTGTGTGCCACCATGCCTGGCGACCTTGTTATATTTTAACTCAGGAAAAAAAACTAGAAAAATTTCAAATCCCAGGTCTTATAGCAAAATGTACTTTTAGCCTTTCGTATTTTTTTAAAGGCTATGTAGTCATTTGGCACCAAAAATAAGTAATAGGATAAAACAACCAACCTGGTTGTCACACTAGTTTGGGAAAACTCATGCCTGTATTTGTATTGTGATTCTGTTAGTAAGTTGATTTCTAGTAAATAATGCATACTGATAACAACATAAAGTAAAACCACTTCCTCTTGGCTATCCCTTCTCACCTGCTCCTTCTGGGGAAAGGGGCCTTTGAATAAGAAGCTTCTGCTTCTATGTCAAGACAAAGCTGAGTGTGAGGGTTTGGGCTGCCCATGGTTGAACTGCTCTGAATAAGAAAATGCAAAGAACATTTTTCTTTTTTCTTTGCTGTTGAGAAGGATGATGGGTCAAGTAAATGTGGAAAGGAAAGAGACATGAGCCACAGGAAGAGGGAGGAGCCTGCATTCCACAACTCTTAGCTGCCCCTGAGGAACAGAGTAGCTGCTCTTCCACGTAGTCTCTTGTCCAGGTGCTGCGATGTTAGAGCCTCGGGTTCTGGAGACCTTCAGTGCAATCTGTGCATCTCACAATTGCCTGCAGCAGGTAGGTTGCAGTGAAAACTAAGGAAACTCATTGAGTCCTCGTTTGGGTTATTGCAGTACGACATAAGGCAAGGAAGAGGCAATCTCTAGCCTCATCCAAATTTGAAGAAGCAGGAGACAAAGCTGGAACCGACCTTGAGAATCTGAGCCACTTGCTAATTCATTTATCTATACAAAGCATTAGATTTTTTGACAAAATTTCAGCTGATGTTTGGAGTTTACTTTACCATGATTTTTGTTGTTGTTGTTGAGACAAGGTCTCCCTGTATCCCCAGCTGGCCTGGAATTCACTCTGTAGACCAAGCTGGCCTTGAACTCACAGAGCTCTGCTTGCCTCTGCCTCCCGAGTGCTAGGATTAAAGGCGTGAGCCACTATGCCCAGCTTAAAGACGGTTCTTAGCTGCCATATGGGTGCTGGGAATTGAACCTGGGTCCTCTGCAAGAGCAGTCGGCACCCTTAACCACTGAGCCATCTCTCCAGGCCCCATCATGATTTTAATGCGGAGTAGAAACTCAACCAAAACCTTAGCTCTTACATTTGCAAGTCACAGTGACACTTACAATCCTATTTTTTTCCATAGTACAGAACTTAGCAACCTGTTTAGTCTTCACCTCTCCATAAAGTTCAGTAGGTTCTGTGGGCTTCACTGATCCAAAAGAAAGGAGCTCTTGGTGATGATATGAAGAAAGGAAAAGAACAAGACTTTTGAAAAAAGAATCACAGCTTAGAGGACGAGAAAGAAGACTAGAAGAGAGACAGAGGGTTGGGTAGTGGTGTTATTTGCTAGGGGAGTGGCACAGGCTACTCTGCTTGGTAATATTCTGTCCAAATAAGAGGAACACTGCAGTCATGGAGGGTGAAGAAAGCAAGATTCTCCAGCTGCTGGATAGAGACTGGGGCCATGTAGAAACCTGATCTGGTTGCACACTGCTTACACAGAGCAATGAATTTCCCTCTGTGAAGACTAAGAGCTAAATGTTTGAGAGAAACAAAGGCAGCCCCAGCCTCCAAATGGTGAGATTTCCTGCCTGCTAAACAACTCATCAGGTCTAGAAAATTCTCCTTAATTAGGAGAAACATCAACAATTGGAAGAAAATATAGACTTCATCCTTCTTATGAATAAAACTACTTTTCATTTTAAAATATTTTATGTGTATGAGTATATTGCCTACATGTGTGTAAGTGCACCTGTTTTGTTCAATGCAGGCAGAGGTCAGAAGAGGGCGTCCAATCTCCTGGAACTGGAGTTATGGACAGTTGTTAGCCACCATGTTGGTGTTGGGAACCACCTTCTGGCCTCCAAAGGCACCTGCACACAGATATGTAAATACATTTACAGACATGCATACATTCACACATAAGTACAATAAAATATTTTTAAAAGGGGCTGGAGAGATGGCTAGTGCTTAAGAGCACTGGCTGTTCTTGGAGAAAACCTGAGTTCAAATCCTAGCACCCACATGTTAGCTAATAAGTCATTTTTCTAGTTATGTGTACAAACAAAGGCATGCATGGGTAAGTGTTTGTGTATACAGACCCATGATATGTGTGTGTGTGTGTGTGTGTGTGTGACAAAAGCTTTCTCAGTCACTAAAGATGAACTAGAGGTTAACATCTGGATGGCAGGGAGAAGCAAAATTCCTGGAAGTGTTGCAAGCTAGATCCTTAATACCGTGGGGTAGCCCACCTCTTTACATATGAGAATTTGGAAGGGAATGCGGAAGAGCTGCAAGATCCAAAACACGCTTTGGACGGAACTCTTTATGGAACTTAATCTAGGAGCCTTTCTCCTAGTAGCGACGAGTACCTTTTATTACAGAATAACATGACCAAATACGTGCTTTGGATGTCTGAAATATTCATCAATCTTGCCCAGTTTTATTGCTGTTGCTGGTGTTTTTTCATGTTTTCTTTGGGGGAGCAGGAGGGGACAGTCATACTGCCACACAGGTTATTTTTGGAAATCAATTGAGCTCCCTCACTCTCTTGAGAACAAAAGAAAGCCAAGTCAAGAGGTGAGCGAGCATCCTGCGTGGTGCTGTGCGCCCCTCCACTTCCACAGCCCTATGCCACCCTGAGAAAAACACACGCTCAGTTGCCAGGAAGAGGGCTGAAGAGCCGTTGTGTGCAGCGCTGCAGCTGCAGAGATGCGACTGCCGCCTTCAGCACAGCAGCTGATTCTACAACACAGCCCCTTTCTTTGGGGAAAGAAAAACCTCATATGGTTTTGGGTTCAGATTTTTTTCTAAAACCAGATGTTGCATCTTCGGTTACATTCTGCTGATAGCATCTATTGCTATTGGGTGCTCTATGGGTTTTTCCACCTTTGATATGCCAGACAGAATGAAATGAAACAGAATGCTTTTTTCTTTGGAGGGAATTAAAACAGAAGAGAAAAATGTTTCTTATCTATTTACTAGTGGTTAATATAGCAGTTAAATTCTCTAGCCTTTCTCTTCCTTCTCATATTTTAGAATGATACATCTAGTGTTCTAGGTAGTTCCCTGGGCTTCAGAGATGTGCCCATAATTATCATAATTGTCCTTTCTATGAAAGGACAGAAAAGTTTACAGATTTTTTTGAAAACAAAC
Organism: Rhizomys pruinosus; assembly: GCA_009823505.1. NCBI lineage: Eukaryota > Metazoa > Chordata > Mammalia > Rodentia > Spalacidae > Rhizomys > Rhizomys pruinosus. The sequence continues at coordinate 761,291 of VZQC01010028.1, forward strand.
AAACAACCAAACAGGTAGCTGGATTTCTGTTCCTGAGGCATAATTTTGTTCTTCAATACACTTCTGAAACATTGCAAAATATATTGGTTTCTGCCTCTTGACCACAGGAAGTGTTTTTTTGTTGTTGTTGTTTTGTTTTTTCGAGACAGGGTCTCCCTTTAGTCCCGGCTGGCCTGGAGCTCACTATGTAGACCAAGCAGGCCTTGAACTCACAGAGATCTGCCTGCCTCTGCCTCCCAAGTGCTAGGATTAAAGGCGTGCAACCACCATGCCCGGCAGGAAGTGTTCTTACAACAAAGAAAATCATGGCATATGGCCTTAAATTAAATTTTACAGAGATTTCTTTTTCCCTAAGTGACAAAACTGACAGTCTCTTTTACAAACAGGGTGGATATCACTGTAAAGCATTTTTTTCCCTCAGGGCTGGAGAAATGGCTCAGTGGTTAAGAGCACTGACTGTTCTTGCAGAAGATCTGGGTTCAAATTCTAGCCCCCTCCCATAGCTGCTAACAGTCCATAACTCCAATTCCAGGGAATATGATGCCCTCTTCTGTCCTTTGTAGACATTGCATGACATGGTGCACTTACATACATGCAGGCATAACATACATATAAAAAAAATCAAAGCTGAATGTGCTGGTGTACACCTTTATTTTTATTTTTATTTAAAAAAAATTTTTTTAATTTTATTTATTTCTGTATGTGTATGAATGTACTGTCTGCATGCAAGTTTGTGCACCCGTGTCGTGCAATGCCACAGAGCTCAGAAGAGGGCATCGGACTCCCCTGGAACTGGAGTTCTCCTGGAATTGGAGTTTCAGACGGTTCTCAGCTGCCATGTGGGTGCTGGGGATCGAACCCGGGTCCTCTGTAAGAACAGTCGGTGCTCTTAACCACTAGGCCATCTCTCCAGCCCTGGTGCACACCTTTAATCCCAGTACTTGGGAGGCAGGAGAAGGTAGGTGACTCTCTATGAGTTCAAGGCCAGCCTGGTCTACATAGTGAGTTCCTAGTCAGCTGGTGCTACAGGGAGACCCTGCCTCAAAAAGACCAAATAAAATAAAATAAAATAAATATTAAAAAATTTTCTCTGTGAATTAATGAATATGCATTTGAGTTAAATAGTAAATGACTATTGAGCTAAAACACAATTAGAAGAATAGCTGATGTCTCTGTGGGAAGAACATTGAAGGTCAATTCAGGACCAAGCAAGGAAGCAGAAGCCTCAATAAGCCAAGCGTCTTTTCAATGTCAAAATGGCATCCGTTGGAAAGAGAAGCAGTTAACAATGTGCTTTCCCCATAAGCTGGTCAGGAGCCTTCTCCTGGCTCCCTCCTGGCTTGTATTGTATTTGCTTCCTACTTAAAGTCTAAACCAATTGAACGGTAAAACTAGAGCCCTTCTCAAGGTGCTCGCAGGGTAGGGGAGGTCAGTGCTAGGGTGCTAGTGTCCTTGACCAGGGAGAACAGGGCTGAGGGCATCACACAAGATTCCAGGTGAGCACCGGGCCCCCCTTCTGCCGTCTGCTGCCTGCTCCAAGAAGGGGCGAATGGATGGTGTTTTTGGAAAGGTTGCTGATTTCCAGACTAGAGTTGATGTCAGCTAAACATGTTTTTTAGCTGGCATCAACAGCAGAGGGAGTAGACTTCAGGATGTCCTCTAGTTCTCAAATAAAAATAGCTAACAACAAATTAAGAATAGCATCCGAAATTGAGTAGTAGCCACCTTAGAAGGAAGGAAAAATAACCTTCTACATAAACTTTAGGAATCGGAGATGGAAGAGAAAGAAAGTTCTGATGCCTGAGACAGCAAACACAGCTCACCATGTGTGTGGGGACGGAGGCCGGAGGAGGGGACTGGAGACAGGGATTCTAGAAAGACCTGTGCGTTCTCTCTAATACATTCCACTTCAGACATTGACTGAGGGGTGGGTGAGAAGCTTAGGGAAGGTCAAGGAAAAGTTGCAACAAAGAATCCCTGAATACCACAAAAGGATCCCAAGTCAGAGGAAGAAAAGGATCAGAGGCCATTGCTAGCCTTGCAGTGCCTCACGCAGAGCACTGAACAAGACTTAGACTCTGGGTCCCAGCAAGGCTGGCCGCCAGCCCTGTCCAGCTGTCAGTCACTATGTGGAGGGTCCCAGCCCCGCCCAGCTTTCATAACTGCGTGGAAAAGCATATTTAAACCAATGCTCAGAGCTCAATCACAGTTGAGAGGAAGACAGTTATCTCACTGGATGAGTGCTTGGAGACACACTTGTTATCCATCTGCCAGATCAAAAGCAATGTGATAAGCCATAGGTATAGGGAACCGAGAGATCCCTGAAACCTGAAAACAGAGGGACAGCATCTCTCAGGAACTATGATGACCAATGGTGGACAGACATTCTGGCTAAGTTTCTAAACTTCTAGGTTTCTCTGAGAATTCTTGACAGAAAAATGAACAAATTTATTTATTTATTTATTTATTGATTGATTGATTGATTGATTGATTGAGACAGGGTCTCCCTTTAGTCCCAGCTATGGAGCTTGCTATGTAGACCAGGCTGGCCTTGAACTCACAGAGATCCACCTGCCTCTGCCTCACGAGTGCTGGGATGCCCCACCACAGCCCAGCCCAAGATGGTTCTCAGCTGCCATGTGGGTGCTGGGAATTGACTCCCAGTTCTTTGAAAGAGCAGTCAGTGTTCTCAACTGCTGAGCCATCTCTCTAGCCCCATAAATGAACAATTTTAAAAGAAGCGAATTCAGTTTTTGCCTCAGACTTCTCTACAGTAAAATTCAAGAGTGGAATTTAAAAGCAGAGAGTATGTAAATGCTGACCAGAGTGATAAGTAAGTCGGATTTTTAAAAAAATCCAAAGGATGCTGTTAGAATATGAAAGTGCCCTGAATAGTTTGTTCAAGAGAACTGGGTTTACCCTGAGGGGTAGGTTTATCTTGGAAGCACAGAAGAGAGATGTTTAGAACCTAGCAGGAAAGACTAAGAATAGGGCAGCTCACAAGAGTTGACGATAGACTTTTGTTCTGAGAGAGGAGCCTTTCATACGAAGGGGTTAAATCCAGGTACCAGGTAGGCTGCCTGAATAAGTAGTAAGTGGTTCCTTCAGGGTTTGCAGTGTGAAATGGAAGAAATAGAGGTTATTTGGAAAACTAATTTCCCATGATCAAGGAGGGATGTTAGTGTAAAGATTGGGCTTTAGCCTCTAAGAGCATGGCAGACACCTAGAGAATGAGGCACTGACATTAAATAGCGTGGCTAGAATCCTGTTGCCTTCTCAAGCTGATGTATATACCTGAGTTAGTTCTAATTCCTCTGTGTACTGGTGAGCTTTGCCTCCAGCTTTCAGACTCCTGGAATAACCCAGCCCAGGAGATGTTTCATTGAGATACCCTAGGATCTAGTCTTTATGAACCTTGCTCTTAGATCCCAAATGCACAGTGGTATTTCTAGCTCTGCAGAGACTCCACTGTACAGAAGACCATTTACTATCAAATCTCTAAAACACATGTGAGCCTAGAATTCCTGTTCCTGTAGTGGCTTACAGCAACAATTTGGCGATTGAAAATACTACCGTATTCTAAAATCAAGCCCATTTTAATACCTCAGTAGCCAATAGGCTCAAATTAAGAGCATATATAGAAACAGATAATAAAGGGGTAAAGAGAGGTGGTGGTACCTCTGGGCTCTGTGAGAGAAAGTCTCACCCATTCTTAGAAACAAGGTTACTTGCTATTGAAAACAGCTGAAGGTCCTTTCCATTTCTTGAGGTGCTTAGCAGGAGCTCATGGGTGAGCTCCACCTCTCTCCCAGGCCAAGCTCCGCTTGAAAGCATGCTTGCTGAGCCCCCAAGCTTTGCTCCTGTAGCTGTTAAACTATTTGAAGAATTATTTTCAGAGTTAATATGTAGGACAATTGGTCTTGGTTTCTTCTAAGTGTTAAGAAGAAAAGAAGGCCATGGGTGATGGCACATGCCTTTAATCCCAGCACTCCAGAGGCAGAAGCAGGCAGATCTCTGGGAGTCCAACGCCAGCCTGGTCTATATAGTGAGTTCCAGGCCAGCTGAGGTTACAGGGAGATCCCGTCTCAAAAAGACAAACAAACAAAAAAAGGAAAACAGGAGGAATCTAATGTTTCCCAGTGGGTTTTCACTAATCCTTACACACAAACCAACAATTGGGCTTGGTGGTGGTGGTGGTGGTGGTGGTGTGTTCTTAAGGGCCCAGACTTTGTGATGAAACATCATCAGGCCACCTGGACGAAGCCTTTGATAGGTGGCCTTGGACCGAAAAAGAGGCAAAAGAAAGGTGAGTTTAGAGAACATTTTGATATTATAATTAAAAAAATTAAGTTTAGGCTTTTGTAATCTTCTTAGGATTGGGGTCAGGAGGGATGGATCAAAATATTATTAGCTCCAGGTTCAGGAAGAAAGGTGACTCAGTCAAGCTTCCAGTTTGCAGGTGAGTGAGCTAAGTATATCTGCAGGGTGGAAAGGTCATTTTGTATTAACAGTCCATTTAACTGAATGCACATGTATTGGCAGAGTTAAGCAACTTGGTGAAGAATTACAGAACTATGGAGAGTATCACAATTTAATGCTGAACAAGTTATGAGCAACCAAATTCTGATAAACATGCCTCTGTGGGAGAACAAATCTAGGAAAATAACAAAAATTCATATTGTTTCTGTTCTACAAATGAATGATAAACTGGTCCCTGCTTTAATGGAGTTCATAATGGTATCTATACTAAAAAGCCATCAACCAAAAGCCAGAGGAAGAGGAAAGAACAGCAGGTATGCTTGATTCATTGTCTTGAGATGTCTTATATTTCAAGAGAGGAAGCCAGCATGGGGCCTGGCATAGTGATGGGGACACAAGTCTATGGAATCCGAGAGAGATGGGAACCAGCCTCCATCCTGCTTAGAAAAGCCACAGCTTGAGAAAATTCTCTAATTGCTTTGAGGTAGACTTCTGTTTCATAGTTTAGAGGCATAAATAGTGTTGCATATTATGTTATATAATAAGTCTTCAGTAAACGACAAATATTCATCTGGTATGAAAATAGAAAAGAAGGAAGAGGCATGAAGCTGATGAAATCGTATTAGAGTTTTGAAGGGCAACAGACTAGTTCCATGAAGTTTTAGCTCATTTGAACACTACCGTAATTGCTTTTAACAACAAAATATAGTCTACCTTGAGTAAATGTCTGAGCTTAGCAAAGCATTTTACTCTAATCAGCATCTTTTATCTTTTAGAGGATTAAAAAACCAAACAAAAACCAAACAAAACACTGTCTTTGATAAACAGTTGGTAAATCTATTTTTTCAAAGTGTACCATCTCACTTCTTTCCCACCTTGCTGGATAAATTTTCTAATTATACCGTGCAGCAAAGAATTGATCTTGAAGCCTTCAACATGAAACTTCATGTCTACCCAAGTGTGTTTAATGTCTGCATTCATCAGAGCTGCAGTAAAAGCTGCAAACTCAGCACGTCTTGGTGGCTGTAATAGCACACCTAGAATTTTCTCTGGAAGCTACAGTTCTAAAATGCATAATCGATATGAAATTGGACAAATTTTGGTTAACCGGGGAGACAAATACTCTCTGTAGACAATAACCTTGATAAGACCAGTCTTCATGTAACAGCCATTGGAGCCGGGCTCTATGATCTTTCTCTGCCTGTAGCGAAATCAGATGTCCTTTCTTGGCCTCAGTCAGGAGCGGGCAGCACAATCTCGATGAGACTATAGCTTTGGGCCCTTGACCTCACCTTCTACCATCTACCACTTTCCTATCATGCATCAGAGGGAAAGTAGTTGAGGGACTTCTCCAAGCAAAAGTAAAACAATGGTTGTACCTAGAACTGCTTTAATTAGACTAGAAATTTTCTTTCTTTCTTTCTTTTTTTCTTTTGTGACAGATTTTCATACAGTCCAGGCTGGCCTCAGACTCTCTAATGTAACCCAATGACCTTGAACTTCTGATCCATCTGCTTCCTCCTCTCAAGTGCTGGATCACAGGCCTGCACCACCACACCTAGCTTTAGAACATGATTTCATAAGGAGAGTCACTTGTATGTATCATTTTTTTTCTATCTTACAGTAAACAACAGTTGTGTACCAGTTGCCAAAGATATTACTCATGTCCGGCATGAGTGAGCTTTTCTCATCACAACATAGGGTGACAAGTCTTTAATGAGTCGCTCAAAATCAAATTCTACCACAAGCTATAATATTGCAGTGGCATCTCCAGAAGAAAGTCAGACTACTCTTCTGGAAGGAGAACAGGGAGACTTTGTCATATTTTTCTAGATACGTACTACTTAATGAATTGGAATAGTTCATAAATTTTTATGTTGGGAAATTTAAAACAGGTAAAATATAAAATGTGAAGTACTATCTCCTAACCTACATTGTTCCTTTCCTATTTGAATCTTGGGCTTAGAGAACATGATAAATAACGTGGATAGCTGGAATGATTTAGAAGAGAATTTTCAACTTTGCACCTCTGGCAGTTAGCCTGTGTAGTAAAAGTCTGTTTAATAATATTGGAGCCTGGTGTGGTGGCCCACAACTTTAATCCCAGCACTTGGGAGCCAGAGACAGGTGTATCCCTGTGAGTTCAAGGCCAGCCTGGTCTACATAGTGAGTTCCAGGCCAGCTGGGACTACAGGGAGACCCTGTCTCAAAAAGACATGATATATCTATCTATCTATCTATCTATCTATCTATCTATATTAAACTTGATATTATACATATATCTATATCTATATATTCCAAAACTTATATATATATATATAAATTAATCATTGGGGCATTTGCAAAATGCCATTAGCATCCTCCACTTGGGATGACCAAAAATGCCAGGCATTGCACACATGCCCTGCTCACAAATTTAGCACCCTCCTCCAACCCAGAACTACTGACTGAAAAGTTTGCTCACTTCTCTAACTCCTTTGTGGCAGAGAGAAGGGGTAGCACACCTCCCTGTCATTCAGTAGAACTGAAATGCAACTGAGGAACTACAGGCAATGGTTGTCATTAAGCAAAACCACTTATCAATCAAATGGACTGCCTTCCTCTCGTCCCCCTGGCGTTTTCTCACGGGATACTCACAGAGAACTCAGACTTTTTGCTTTCTCAGACCTCTTACACACACACACAAAAAGGAAAATCCACCCTCTATACACGTTTATCAGTTATGGAATCATTCCTTGCTATAAAGTTTCCCCCAGAAGCTAAAACACACTCTGTTGTGCAGCAAACCATACTGATTAGCAATGACAAAGTAACTTACTGTTTTTGGAATCGGCTTTTTGGAATCTGGTCAGGTCAACGATGGGTGGTCTGCTGGGTTTGGGTGGAGGTGGGCCCAAGGTTGACAGGGGAGGCAGTGGCTTCCGCTTCGGGGTTGCTGAGTCCTTGTCTCCTTTTTCTTTCTGACTTTGGCCCCATGTTGTCCCGGCTGTCAGCTTGGAAGGTGCCTTAGGGAATCTGGCCGACTCTTCCTGATTGATTTTGCTCAGGAAGATGTTCTTTGTGGCATCTATTTTCCTGTCTTCTTTTTTTTCTTCAGTGTTTCTGGAGAGGCCTGGACTTCCTCTGCTTGAAGCAGGCTTCAGAACCACACCAGCAAATGGTGAACTTGCCGTGTCATCTTGCTCTTTACTCTCTGGATCTTCCCTAGCTGGTTTTAAAGGGCCACTCCTGGACTTGGGTCCTGGTGGCACTGGGAGTCCTTTCTGTGCAGACAGGTTCCTGGTGGCGCTCTCATGTTCCTGGGAGTCCTCGGTACTCGGGGATGACTTCTGGCCAAAGGTGTGTCTGGGAAATCGTGGTTTGGAGTCAATATCTTGTGATGCTGGCACGAACTTGCCTTTAGCTCCAGCCAACTTTGGGAACCCTGGCTTCGGATCATTTTCTGGGACTGGAGTAGACCCTGGCTTTGCACCTGGTGTCTTTGAGTCGGGGTCTTGGATCGAATTGTGAAGTGATGGTTTATTCCCAGGAGGCCGTGGGAACCCAGGCCTGGAATCTTCTTTTGGCAGGTTGGTGGGCTTGGGGCTAATGGGTTTCAGAAATCCCACTTTGACCTCAGGGTCTGTAGTGGCCGAATTTGCCTGTGTTCCAAATCTTTGACTTGCTCCGCTAGGTTTTAAAAACGGGGGTTTGGGCTCCTTGTCACACTTCTCCTCAAAGGTGGGTTTCAGTGCCAAAGCTGGCTTTGGGGTCCCAAACTTAGGCAAGTTGCCAGGTCCTGCGGGAGGGGTGGCATTTCCTTGATTGTCAAATAAGTTCTTTCTCGCTTGTATTCCTGAAGGTGAGTTTTGTCCTGTGGTTTTGAAGGGCCTGTTGCTGTTGGAGATCTCCTCTGTCAGGTTATTGCCCGTGTTAAACTTCGCCATGAGGGACTTCACATCTGTTTTTCCATCCTACAAGCATAAGGAACAAAAAGCAGCTGAGAGCCACAAGTCTCACTCGTACTTTAAAACACTACACCTTCAAGGGCTTCCTGATTTGAGGCGTGAGGTGACAGTGCTGCTGATTGGGTGGTGAGCTGTTGTAAGATTTAAGTTCCTCTATGGCAAAAATAAGTTGTGTGAGTTTCTTGAGGGGGGGGGGGAGTATTGTGCATAGACTTTTTTGTTGTTCATTTTACAGTGTCACTTGCTTGTTTTTCTTAAGAACTTTTTCTTGTCCTCTCACTATCTTGTTGGATTTATTCTAACTTGATATTTACCCACTTTTTGCTTTTGTGAAAACACATGGAAGTCACCAACAAATGAATTCTCATATTTAACAATAGAGACTCTTAAGGTAAACTGAACTTAAAAATGAAAGCAGACTCTCTCCTGCAGATTTAGGCTGCATGCGTTGACACAGCAAAGCCGTGTTAACATCACTGTGGTTGGCAAGAGCTTTCTCGTTCCTGTTGCATTCAAGGGCTGTTTGTTGTCAGGGAGATATGCCAGAACATTTCAGCCCTTCTTAAAATAATGGAATAGGGTCTTCTAATTATAAATACTGAGTGTTAATTGTTTGACTGTATGCAGAATAATAGGCTAAGATGTGGTGCAGAGCCACATTCAGAAAGAAAGGGGGCCGCAGCAGGGACTGCTGGGAAGTTTCATCTCTAGACTTTCTACCTTCTAGTCTTGCCTCTTCCATGGTGATTTTTGACTGTCCTCTTAGGTCCTGCTATTCCTGTCCTTGCCTAGAATTAGATGTGTTTGCTCTGTCTCTCAAAGCAAGTTTGAGCTGTGGATCTGGCTTAGTTGGTAGAATGCTTGCACAACGTCCTGGGTCTGCTCCCTGTATTTCATAAACTAGGTGTTGTGGTCCCATCTATAATTCTAGCACTTAAGAGGTAGAGGCAAAAAGATCAGAAATTTAAACAGTTTAAGGTCATCCCTGGCTACATAGTGCTTTCAAGACCAGCCTGGGATACATGAGATCCTGAAAAAAAAAAAAAAATCAGAAAAAAATTCAAAAACAAAAGGGTAAGGAATTGTTTTTTTTTTTTTCCTAGTGCTTTTAGAAATACTAGAAAATTTAAGGCTACAAAGCATCCCTGAGGATACACACCTGACTGTGACAATCTTGCTTTGCATGGTTTACATTTCACATAGAAAAAATTGTTCCTCTTCTCAGTCTCGATCAATAGTCACCAAACACCCAAAGCCTTCATCTTTCAAAGTTCTGCTCAAACAACAGAAAGCCAGATGCTGTTTGACTGGGAAGGTTTTCTCTCTCCTTAACTCATGCGGCATGTCAAGCACTTCACGTAGCCCTTGTTAGTTGTGCTCACACTGACCCAAGCTATAGCATGTTGATGTGTGAGCTTTATTCTATACTGTCCCGGCTCATTCTCAGGGCACTTTTCCTTTCCAAGAAAGGAAATTGAGGGAGGCACTGCAACAAGAGGCCATGCAAAGGGCAGGGGCCTTGGTTTGAATCTTCCTCTACTAGTGCCACCTCAGTTGCAACATCTACAAAATGGAGACATTTTATAAAATCATAGCTGTTGTATGTTTTTATTTTATTTTATTTTATTTATGTGTATGAATGTACTGTCTGCATGCAGGTCTGTGCACCCGTGTCGTGCAATGCCGCGGAGGTCAGAAGAGGGTGTCGGATTCCCCTGGAACTGGAGTTCTCCTGGAAATGGAGTTACAGACGGTTCTCAGTCGCCATGTGGGTTCTGGGGATCGATCCCGGGTCCTTTGCAAGAGCGGTCGGCGCTCTTAACCGCTAGGCCATCTCTCCAGCCCCAGCTGTTGTATGCTTTTAAGGATGGAACTTATAGAATGCCTACATGGCCCCCAGCAATGACTCAATCTATATGGAAACTTACTATTAAAATTGTTAACTAACATATTTCCGGGATCATATGAAGGCAAACTCAAGTCCATCAAGGGCTCCAACATACAGAAATTGTCTCATTTCTTTCTGTGTCCCCATAAAAGTTCTATAAAATCCCAGCCCATCAGCATTTTATATGAAAGGGGGAGAGAAGGCTGGCCTTGAGCTGAATGTTCGGCAGACTGATTTGGTGAGAAATAGTACTCTGGGGAAGAGTTTGTCTACACAGCAAACTGTAGTGCATGGATGTTGGCAGCATGGGGGGTGAAGGACATAAGCAGAAGGAGAGAAGTGCAGCAGCAATCTCAGCTTCAGTATTATTGCTTTCATTCACTCCCTATATCTGAGTTGTCGAGATCCCTTGTTGTTGTTGTTGTTTTACCTTGCCTCCCGTTATCACTTTTATATCTCTATGATTTTCTTCAGTTCTCAAAAAATTACTCATGGCCATATCGAGGAAACAAAAGAACTGGGGAGAGTTTGGTGTTAGAAGTAGGAAATGGGAGAGGACAGGTTATATTTGAACCTTGAGGACATCTGCGCAGGAGACTTTGCATGAGAAAGATAAAGGACCTGGTTCTAGAGCAGAAGATGGTGCTCAGTGGTAAACCATGTGCTTAGCATAGGCAAAGCCTGGCAATTCAGTCTCCAGCACACACACACACACACACACACACACACACAGAGATACACAGATACACAGACACATACATACATCCACGTACCCACATACACACACACACATACACAAACAGAAACACACACACACACACTTACAAAAAATTGTTCTCTGCTTGGAAAGAAATCTGTTTCTTGGGAAAAATTCTTTGATTCTGGACTTTTTCTATATTTAATAATGTATATTATATCAAGACTTGGATGGAATCTATATCTAAATCTAGATCTAGAATTGATCCTAGATTTATAACACAAGATGGATAGCAAAGGCAGTGAAGAGCCCAGACTTGAGGACCAGGGGACAGGCAATGCCAATGCATTTGCTTATCTCCATAACTGTCATAGGTCATAGAGAAATTAAGATCCCACAGTACAAAATAGAACATGGGAGGTACAGTACAACACTGGCACATGGGAGGGCTTCTGTTTATATAAAAATGAAGCCTCATTCCTTCTCTAACTTCTTTTCTCACTGCTCTGGTGGGGAAATGGAATCCTACTCAGTTGTAGCAGTGTCACATCTTGCATTTCATGGGGAAAAACCTTGAAATACCCCAAACCACTGTCAAAAAACCCTGCCTTATTTTTAGTTTAGAAAACATGGAAGTTGTGGATTTAAAATAGAAGCTTAAACCTCAGCTGCTGATCCAGACCCAAGAGGCCTTCAGTGTCCACGTTAAAAGCACAGGGTCCAAAGTTGTCCTCTGAGGCTCTAACTTGATGTTACCACTTGCCATGGGATCTAGCAAATTATTTTTCTAAGCCTTTCTAAGCCTCAGTTTTCTCCATCTCTAAACTCAGAACTGTAATTCCATTTGTCACTGGGTCTTGGTTTGTTTTGATAAGGATCAAATGGGCTAATGGATGCAAAGCTCTCAGATCAAGAATTGCATGGGATCTACATCTACTGATTTTCTGTCATCATAATTGCTAATTTACCACTTAGCATCATCTTTTCCCAGATGACTGGAAATTGAAATTATTTGCATTAATATTATGTCATAGATAAGTCATACTCATAAATTAATAATAGAGTTAACGACATTTGTGATGTTGAATGCTGGAAGATGGGAGAAGAATGAGCGGCAGGTTCCTCTGGGGGCTGTTTGAAGAGACAGTCAAGTGCGCCGGAGCTTGCCAAGGTGTCTAACAAATCAGCAACCTTGAACTCCAACACTGCTTAATCAAAAGCACTCAGCAGTAGAGGTGGTATGATCATTGGCATTTTAATGAGCTAGATAAGATTTTCAATACTATCTTCAATTTCAATATGAATAGGTAGATTTTTTTCCCTTAATGATAATGATATAAAAGGCACAAGTGAATGAAAATTAATATCCTTACACTCTGAGTTCATTACAGGTTAAATATTCACCTTTTTACTTAAAAAGGGGAAGGGGATGTTGAGATGGCTCAGTGGGTAAAAGTGCTTGCTGCCAAGCCCTGTGATGTGAGTTTGATCTCCAGGAGCCACAGGGTGGAAGGAGAGAACCAAGCCTTGCAAGTTTCCTCTGACCTCCACACACATACTATGGCATTCATGCCCAGACACACACACACACACACACACACACACACGTGCGCATGCACGCATGCACATGCATGCACGCGTGCACACATGAAATAAATTATTTGAACAGTAGGAGCAATGTTTCAATGCATATTAGAGAGAAAGTATGCTTCTTCAATCCCTGAACCCAGTGGTAGAGTGCTCAAATATTCTGAGCACAGCACAAATGTCTGGAACTCGCTGTCTGACTGTTATTCTGGGATAATAAGCTCTTCTCTGCTCTCAGAATGCGCTGCATTAACAACAAATTTCAGAGTAGTCTTCCTCAGTTCTCTTCTCTGGAGCCAACCATCATCACCGTATATATGTATCTGTGTATATACACATACATACACATCCTTGCCCACGTACATGCCTCCTGTCCCCACGTTGACATCAACAGGAACTCATGCTCCACACTCTGCTTTTCCCTGGGCTGTACATTATACAGCTGGATCTATGACTGACAACCATTCTGATTGCCTGGTATTTGTGCAGTTCAGGTTGTTAAACATTTTCAATATTAGTCTGTTTTTTTTGTCCATATGAAAATATCGATGATAATTATTTGCAGGACCTTTCTGCCTCCTTGTTTCTATGGGTGACAGAGTCTCATTATATCATCTTGGCTCCCTGGAACTCGCTGTGGAGATCAGTGGGTGCTGGGAATAGAAGCATGTACCACTACGCTGGACATTTAAACTCTTAATGATTTAAAGGTTGGTTGGGCTTCTACTTTTCCCACACCAGTGCCTGGGATCAAATTTAGGGCCTTACACATGCATGTCTTGCATACTGAGCTACATTCCCAGCCTGCTTATTCTTAAGAGGGATTTCACAGTCTAGAAGATCTGAGAGTCTTATGATGTTTTAGGTTAAAATAAACATTTCATACAAGTGACTTCAAATTCTTTTTGAAAACTATTTGAAGGAATTCATTATTTTCAGTTGTTGCATACCTATATGGTGTGTATCGGTTACTTTTTACTTCACCAAATACTTGACAAGAAGCAAAAGGATTTATTTTGGCTCAAGGTTGGATCCATCTCGGGGAGGAAGGCATGGCGTCAGGCAGAAGCACCCTGGACACTTGTATCCGCAGTCAGGAAACAGAGCTGAGTGAACACCAGTGCTCAGCTGCCTTCCTCCTTTTCCCGTTTGTATTGAAGGGGAGGGGGAGGCAGTCCTGGGAAGTGGTGCTACCCACATTCAGGTTGGGTCTCCCACCTTGAGTTACACACCCTTAAAGACACTCAAAAGGATGCCTGGCTAATACCCTATGCACCTCTTAATCCAATCAAATTAACAATCAAAATTAACCACTAGACAATGCTTACCCCAAACTACTCATTCTATAATTATGTTGATATAGCTCCAGAAATTCTGTTCAGGATAATGTACTTTGTCTATTCACCATGGACATTTTCCCTGGCTCAGAAGTATCTTCACCAGTATAAACATACTTGTTTGCTACAGCCCCTGGGAAGATCGCTATGAGCAAAATCCTTTGGCCACATCAACTGGATTCCTAGTTCACAGTTCCAGAATGCAGGAAAATCTTTTTGCCTTTAATGATCTCTATTAAGGCAATGGATTGAATACATAAACCAGAGTAGAGATACCATGAAGGAAGGCCACAGGAAGACGCACACACCAGAACATGCCTCCTTCTGTAGTCAGTGTATCTCTGTGGTTTCATGTGGAAACCAGAATTGTGCTGTGACTGTTGCTGGAAACAGAGTCTGTGTTTCTAAACTCCTCTTGGGTGCTAAGGTAATCCAATGGTTCTCAACTGGGGGACAAGATTTCCCCCCTCACCACACTGTGACGTCTGGAGGCAGCTTTGAATGAAATGACCATTTGTGGAGAAGTGCGATTGGCATCTAGTGGGCACAGGCCAGGGCTGCTACCTGACCTCCTGCCCTAGAGTGCACAGGACAGCCTCCTGCAAGAGAGAACTCTTTCCAAAATGGTGATAGTGCAACACTCAAGAAACTGAGACAGTTCTATTACTCTTGAATCACTGAAAATACTTTGCTAGAAAGTCTGCTGTTAAGGAACTAGATGATATAAAAAGCCATTACTAGAGATGGACTTTGAAATTACCTACCTTTGAAAGGTTATTTACTTATATTGCAGCACAAGGGCTAAAACCTAGGGGCATGTCTGTGCTGGGCAAGTGCTCTACAACTAAGCTATACTCCTAACACTTGTATATATTTTAAGGGACGAGAGAAATTAAAGACCCAAGAGCCATGGATAACTAATGAGTCTAAAATAACTTGGAAGCTAGATCTTTCCCTTGTTAAGATGTGTTGCTGATACCTGCAGTTAAAGGAAGAAGGTGTTGTTAAAGAAAGAGGATGCTGGGGCTGAAGAGATGGCCTAGTGGTTAAGAGCGCCGACTGCTCTTGCAGAGGACCCGGGTTCGATCCCCAGCAACCACATGGCGGCTGAGAACTGTCTTTCTCTCCAGTTCCAGGGGAATCAGACACCCTCTTCTGACCTCCGAAGCTTTGCACAACATGGGTGCAAAAACCTACATGAAGACAGTACATTCATACACATAAAAAAATTAAAATAAAAAAAAAGAGGATGTTGTTATTCTTCCCTGGGCAGAGCCCCTGAAGAAAGAGAATAAAATATCTTCACACCATTGTCTGTAATGCTTTTAATCACAAGAGGGACGTAAATTAATAACACTTATTTACTCAAATTGTTTCTTTAAATATTCACTGATATATTTTAACATGTGTGGAGGGTCTTTTTTGTTATGTTGAAATAATGCTATTTATTCTCCACAACCCACTTGATCTGAATTGCTGATTCTTCTCACTGAGCACCATTTATTCCCACCACTGCCACTGCTGCCCACATCAGGAAAATACAGTGGCATCACAAGACAACACGAGGCTGTGATGGGGCTCATGTGTAAAGGAGAAAGGGCCCAGAAAGCCAACCCTCCTCTGCCCAGGGTACCATTAGTTATAGACAAGGTAGGTGGAAGTAAGGACAGCATGCTCTACAGGAAAGGCCTGATTTCAACTCTCCTGGGTTGGTAATGATATTGCGACTCACACTGCCAAAAATTAACCAGAAGCTATAACAAAAAGACATAGAAATTCCTTCTCAACCTGGAAAACATTGCCATCTTGAAATATGAAGCAACTTATGAAAATGTAATGTATTCAAGCAATTCACTTTGTAGATGAAAGAAAATGACAGATGCTTTACACAACCAAGACCATCCTCCTTCTCCTTGTCAACATATGAGAACGCACACACACACACACACACACACACACACACACACACACACACAAACAGTAGAATACCATCTCTTCACCTTCAAGATACTTGAACTATTCTATCTAGTGCACTTGGAAAGGGAATTTATTTTTTTATCTTGAAACTCATTATTGTCAGAAATTGGTTAAGGTTAATGGAAGATGCTGAAAATAAAATACTTGTAACAAAATTCTAATCACATATGGAAGATGGCAATTTCCATTATAAATAAGAAACTTGCAATGAGATTTATTTCCTCTCCAAAAGCACTGCATAAGTATTTAGCTGTTATAATTTGCATACTTAGTGTGTGCAGCTTTTATTTTATTTTTTTCTCTCTTTTTTTTATGCTCAACAATGAGAAGTGTGTAGCTTTTAATTGAGATGTAAAATCAGGGAAACTGGCTTTATTTTCATTTCCCTTGTCAATAACAGCAGCTTCTGGGCTCTGTAAACACTCCCTTCAGGTCCAGGGCTTTCTACCATAATATACATTAAGTATCCTGGCTGATGGACTGAATTTACTTGAATTTCTTTGTGGCTGATCATATAGACTATAGTTGGGAAATTATTTCTGTACCTCCCTTTTCTAGCTCAGCCACAAATCCATTCTGAGATCTCTAACATCTCCATTCCATTGCGAGAGGACTGTGATGGGTTCCAGTCAGCTGAGGCTCTCAGGCTGGAGTGAGTACCAGGCCCCTCTCAACAGGATGTGGGAACTTGTCTCTCACCACAAACCAAGTTCCTGGGGGCAGGAGCAAGCTGCTGCAGATGGAGGGCAAGGGCATAGGTAGGAGGGGCTGGTGGCGGAAGCCACTGTGAGAGCGCTGACTTGCGAAGGTGGAGATGCAGTTGCAATATTCCAGCAGCCAGCAAGGTCTCATCCCCAGTGGCTGATTCTGTGAGGTAAAATGTCCTCTAAAGAAAATACCTGGCACACATGGGCTTTCTGGGGGGGTATGTGTGCTTTTCCACTTCTTCCCAGGAGGGTGGTCTGAGTACGTTGACAAAAAGCCTTTATAGGTATATTACAACATGGCTTATTGTAGCATTGATTCTAATGCCATCCAATGTATCTGCTACTTCTGGACCTTTTCATGGCTTCTGCTGTGTGAAAAGAGGGAGAGGAAGCAAGAGAGTTTAGCAAGCCATGAAACTTAGATGGTGATGACTCAACTCCCAAATGCTATTGCCCCATGTTTTCAAGGTGTATCAGTCAGTAGGATTTTCGTGTACCCTCTCTCTTTAAAGACTTGGAAATCTCCAAAATTCCAAAATTTAGAATCATCAAACCCTCTCTTTCCTGATATCTTATGAAATAGCTCCTATAACAGTTTTAATTTTGTCATGACTTCCAATGACCTAAAAATAAATAACTGAGGAAGTTAAATATGACTTTCTTTTTTTTAAATATGATTTTCTGTGTGTTGATAATGTCTTTTTTTTTTAATTTTTTTTTTTATTTATTTCCGTATGTGTATGAATGTATTGTTTGCATGCAAGTCTGTGCACCCGTGATGTGCAATGCCGCGGAGGTCAGAAGAGGGCGTCGGACTCCCCTGGAACTGGAGTTCTCCTGGAATTGGAGTTTCAGACGGCTCTCGGCCGCCATGTGGGTGCTGGGGATCGAACCCGGGTCCTCTGCAAGAGCGGTCGGCGCTCTTAACCGCTAGGCCATCGCTCCAGCCCGATAATGTCTTTTATATTGTTATTTTTTGAGTTCTTGATGTAAATGGAAAGGGATGTAGAGAATATAGAAGATGTTAATAGCATAGAACAACAAATAGTCCTAAAATTGCTTGTTCTATTTTTAATCTCTATATCTATCATCTATCATCTATCTATCTTTTTTTTTTTTTTTTTTTTTTTTTTTTCGAGACAGGGTCTCCCTGTAGCCCCAGCTGTCCTGGAACTCACTCTGTAGACCAGGCTGGCCTTGAACTCACAAAGATCCGCCTGCCTCTGCTTATCTATCTATCTTCTATCTATAGATCATCTATCATCTGTCTGTCACCTATCTTTTTGCTATATATCATCTACCTGTCTGCCATCTATCTATGTATCTATGTATCTATGTATCTATCAATTACCTATCATCTATCTATCTTCTATCTATATATCATCTATCTTTTATCTATCTATCATCTATCTGTCATCTTTTTGCTATATATCATCTATCTGTCTGTCATCTATCTATCATCTATCATCTATCTCTCATCTCTCTATCTTCTATCTATCATCTATCTATCTATCCATCTATCTTATATCTATATGCCATCTGTCTATTATCAATCTATCTTCTGTTTATCTATCATCTATCTCTCTATCATCTATCTTCTATCTATATACCATTTATCTGTCTATTATCAATCTATCTTCTGTTTATATATCACCTATCTATTATCTATCTATCTATCTATCATCTATCTCTCTGTAATAGAATGATATATATTACAGAAAAAAGTGTACATCTGCTAAGGATTTTTAAAGTTTATTTACATTACTAAATATACCAAATTAGAAAATGATTTTTGAAAAATTACATTTGAGTATTAAGCTTATAGATAATTACAAAAAATTCTGTTCTTGGTAGAATTATTGCTTATTCCATAATATAATAAAATTTCTACTTTTCTTGTACCTCCAATTGTCTTAGCGTGGAGACTTTGCTCTCAGTTAATCTTTCTATTCTGTTTTATAAGAACAGCAGGAAAAATCATTTTTCTTAAATGCATATGAAGTTTTATATAAAATTTCTTATTGACTGAGAAAGCTATTTGACATGGAAAAAAAGAATGCCTCAGCTTTTATATTGGTCTCAACACAAAAACACAGATACATGTTCCCAGGCATTGAAGTCCTTTTCTCCACCTGAAAAGAAATCAGGAACTGGAAATTGGTCTACTTAGAGTGAAGAGAGGAGGCAGAGGGATGCAGAGAGGGTACAAGGATTTATGGGGTTTTCCTTTCCAGTATGTGACAAGATCTGAGAGCAGACATCTGCCCAGTCTTCCACAAACTAACTTGGACAGGTGGAAACTGCAATTCACAGAGGGATTCAAAGTTGTTGGTCTTTTTTTTTTTTTTTTTTTTTTTAAGCAAAAGAGAGCCTTTAGGTGGAGGATATGGAGAGCTCTATCACAGAAACAGATGGTACTTTAAGCTACCACGCTATGGAGTATAACAATGTGGACCCTCAGTGGGGACATCTGCTCCCATCCCATCCAGATCTGTTCCCGTTTTGTTTCTTCGTTTGAACACAGCAGGAAACACACGTGGCATTTAGTAATCAGACCTAAATAATATAATCACCGAACACCACTTACTTCACTTTCTGTCTTGCAGCTGCACAGTGTTAAGCTTCTGCTTAGAGCTTCACTTTCCTGTGAAGTCACAGTCTCTTCACTGGGTACTTTTTCTCAGTAAAACTGTGGCGTTCTTTGTTTCAGCTTTCTGTGACACATATCTAGTGACCCTCTATTCCCTCACCTTTCCAAGGGGCTTCATGGCTTCAATTGCTCAGGCATCTATCCATCCATCCATCCATCCATCCATCCATCCATCCATTCAGACATTAACTCATCCTGTTTGAGAGTTCTGGATACCCCTTGCTTATACACAAAATCTAGTAAGTCCCACTTTGCCATTCCCTAGTGTGCTATCTGTTCTTTATTAAAATCACTTATTACAGGGTGTGAATTTTCTCCATATATTAATATATTTAGCAAAAATTCTGCAGGTTGGTATTCTATACTGTTACTAATTCCACTATTAGAACTAGTAATCAGGGGCTGGAGAGATGGCCTAGTGGTTAAGAGCACCAACTGCTCTTGCAGAGAACCCGGGTTCGATCCCCAGCACCCACATGGAGGCTGAGAGTCATCTTTAACTCCAGCTCCAGGGGAATTCAACACCCTCTTCTGACCTCTGTGGCATTGCACAACACGGTCCACAAACCTACATGCAGACAGTACATTCATACACATAAACAAATAAATAAAATGAAATAAAGTACTAGTAATCATATTGTACAGCAAAATTTCATATACAGGAGGAGAGGAATTCTGACATATGCTATAATATACTTTTGGAAGACCTTCTACTAAGTGTATGAAAGCAGTCATCAAAGAACTAACATTGTGTGATTCTCTTCATATGAGATACCTAGAGTAGTCAAATTCACATAGGTAGGGTGATAACCAGAGGCTGGAGAGGGAAGCGACAGGGAGTTAATACTAATTGCTATGGAATTTCAGTTAGGGAATGTTCTTGTTTGCTTCTCCATTGCTGTGACAAAACACTCTGACCAGTGTTAGGTCTGGGCTTCCCAGAATTCCAAGGGACACACAGATGTCCACTTCCTCCAGAAGCTGTCAGTCTTTTGACCTCTTCCTCTGTACCTGAGTCCCTCCCCATGGCTATGTATGGGTGGGCCTCAGTCACCATCTTGCCCCTGCTCCTGTTCCTACTCCTGTTCCACTATGTGCTAGCAGGTGGCCCGCTTTGGCAGTTCCAATGGAAGTAAATTATGTTCCTGGAGTGACTTAAGTCTCATGTGCCTTTTTATCTGGGGGTTCGCGCCTTTATAACCTAATATAATGGTGCTGTGAACTCGGTAGGGATTTGAGATGTTTTATCAGGTGGAGCACTTGCAGGCTTGAGATGTTTTTGATCGTGCCAGAATGCTCGCTGGCTCTCCTCCAAAAGAACCTAACTTTTTTTGTGAACCCCTGGGACTTGCCAGCAGTGTATTTCTCCAGAGAACCATCTTCCACATTTCACAATGCAGTACCATTCTCTCTCTCTCTCTCTCTCTCTCTCTCTCTCTCTCTCTCTCTCCTCTCTCTCCTCTCTCTCCTCTCCCCCACTCTTTCTCCCTCCCTCTCTCTCTCCCCACTTCTGCCTCTCATGCTTTCTCCCTCCTCTCTCTGCTTTTCTTCTCAGCCTTAGCTTGTCGCCATTTTTGAACCCATTGAGATTTGCAGACTATCTTAACTGGGTTCCTGAGTCTGCCGAACTCCATAATTGACCTCCTCTGTGTTCTCATGATGCTGAGTCCACAGGCATGTAGGTCCCATCTGTACTTCTGAGTTTAAGTAAGGACGCTTCCTTAATACTCAAAAGTACTTCCAAGGCTGAGCTTCCCTGCTCCACGTCACTTTGCTTCCCTCCCCCACCCCACGTGCTCTGATCCTTCTCTCCTCTCCCGACCTCCCTGCAGTCTTGGCAGATTTCTGCAGTAAAGGGCTGCACCCTAAATCCAGGCTTTTTTTTTTTCTTTTCTTTTTTTCCTTTTTTCCTTTTCGCTGCTGAGTGCCCCGCCCCCGCAGTGCATTCAAATAGGAACGGAAGCAGTGAGACCGTGCTGTGTCTGCGCATGCCCCATTTCCATGGTAGCTGCGCTAAACCACATCCACTCCCTCACAGCAGCCATCTTGACCACATGTTTGCCATTTCCATGGTACCGAGGCCTGCTCCTCAGCCGCCATCTTGTCCATGTGAGAGTGGCCATCCTAGCTATGTTTACTGATCCATGGTACCTACACGGAGTTTTGTTTCTACCGTTTATTCATCTGTTTCAAAATATAATCAATTTTACATTTTTACTTTCGTATGGATAGTTAATTTTTTTTTTAATTTTATTTATTTTTGTATGTGTATGAGTGTACTGTCTGCATGTAGGTTTGTGCACCCGTGTCGTGCAATGCCGCGGAGGTCAGAAGAGGGTGTCGGATTCCCCTGGAACTGGAGTTCTCCTGGAGTTGGAGTTTCAGACGGTTCTCAGCCGCCATGTGGGTGCTGGGGATCGAACCCAGGTCCTCTGTAAGAGCGGTCAGCGCTCTCAACCGCTAGGCCGATAGTTAATTTTTTACAGGCTTTTGTTTGAGATTTTTACATCATCTGGCTTTTTAACAAATGCTGCTTTTTTAATATTTTATTTACAAGACTTTTACCTAATCTTAAGGGATTATTTCAGATTTTGCCATTTTTCAATTTCATTGGTTTTCTTTATAAATCCCATTTTATTCAGAAATCCATTTTGGTTTCTGCTTCCAGATACAAGCCTCTGTACCTGAGATTAAGTTATCCAACATACCCGTCCCACCTGGCATCCATATCTTGCCTCAGGCAGCAAAGTTTCAAAGGATTTTTAATTTTTCCACTAACAATAAATTTATTCTCATTAAATTAGCAGGTAATCTATGCAAGCCAGATCTGCCTGCCTGCCTGCCTGCCCTGTCCGCTACCCTGTGCAGGTGTGCACACACATAGGCACACACAGCCCATGCTGCAAAGCATAGTATGGGCACACAGGCTGTTCCCACCTGAGTAGATGTCTTAAACTCTAAATGATTCTGTGTAAAGGTGACAATTGCAATTAATTGTTCCACAGCCCTGCACAACAATGGACAACTTTAGAGTTACATGCACAGCAGATCAGGAAGCTGAGAATTTTCTGTGACTTGACATCAGGTTATTCTGGGCACCAACACTTACCTATGACATTCTAGTAAAAATATAGGGATGGATTTCCCATTGTCCAGATTTAATGGATACAGTTAAGTCATGTGTCTGTCCAACCTGTCTGTGTTATAACCGTTCTCCAATGTGTCTTTGTGATTTATGTAACTGTCATGTGTCCATGTTCTCCTGTGTGTTTTCTGTCGAAAGAAAGTGGCCACTTCAAACTTCTTTCATTCTATATTGTGCACAAAAACAAAATATTAAATTAAGTTTACTTTTGGCATGCCTCTTAAATTTTTTCAAAGGCCAGATTTGAACCTGGGTTCCTAGGTTTCTACACTGGTTACCTGAAGATTTTATTTCTTGTATGTCTGAATTGTTTTCTTTCTTCACAGGTTTATAACTAAAATTTCCTTTCCAGTTTTTTTCTTGTTTCCAGACCTCTGAAGACCTGATTTTTGACCCTTAGGGGTTCACTAACAGATTTTTTTTCTTTTCTCCTATTTAAACAGACTTCTGACAGCTGTGCTACTGTCCTTCTGACCATAGACCAATTTAAAAATCCCTGGATTCATTCATACTCTGGCACTTAGACAATGGCACATGGCTTCCCTTGCAATCTCTTCCCTTCAATGAAACAGCCCAAATACCTTTGGTATCGTCAGTTCTTTAATTATTGTATATATAATTCTGTTTTCCATCACTTGTTAAAGTATTTCAATAAGCTCATAGTTTTAGAACCAAAGGTGCAAGACATCAATGCTAGCATGATAAGGAAACTGTATTAGCCATCTCAGCCCTGGCAGTGCAATTAATTAGAGCTGCACACTTTAAATAATATTTCTAAAGGTGTTTTTTTTTCCAATATATGTGCCTGTTCAGTACAAACACTAGGATAAAAAATTCTTGAATGAATGTGTGGATTAATGTGTGTATGTGTATGATATTGTTAAACAGCATATTAAGATCTGTGTATGATAGCAATGCATATGCCTCTGGTCAGTATGACCTTTATAAAGTGCCATCACCAAAGTTATTTATTAGAACCTTATTTATGAGTGTATGCATGAAGTACTATTCACTTTTAAGAATTCTATAATGTAATTATGCCATATACAAGAAATTGTGTTCCGCCTAGCAAGTACTATATACCTGTTACAGCCTCAAGTGAAACAGAGTTACCCATACATACTAAAACTGTTTTATATATCTGTTATACTTTGCACATATTACTTTTAATATTTTTAAGAAAAATTAGGTTTTACTTTTGGTGACCACATGGACAGTCCAAATGTAACCAGTTTGGGTGAACCCTAAGTATTTCCTGTCTACTTTTGGTATGTGACAATTCCCCCCTTCTTTTTCTTTCTCAAAGCTATAATGCAAAATCTGGGGACAAGTGACATGGCCTCATTTGAGATAGTCCTAGAAGGTATTGGTTTTAGCCTCTTTATTATCTTGGGTTTGTTTCATGGGCTATGTTAGAACTCTTTCTGCCTTTCATGATTTAAATCCGTTCTACTTTGAGTAATTAATGACCTTTATAGACCATAAAGAACAAATTATAGGCCTAACTGCATAGGTTTAATGTCAACTTGATACACCTAAGCTAAGAAACTTCAATAATTGCCTTCATTGGATTGGCCTGTGCCCATTGTGGGCAATGCCAGCCTTGGCCAGCTATTTCTATGTTGTATACAATAGGCTGAACATGAGCCAGCAACACAAGCCAGTAAGTAGCATCCTTTCCTAGCCTGTGCTGCAGCTACTATCACCAGACTCCTACCATGAGCTTTTATTATTATTAGTCAGAATATTTTACCACAGCAATTAATAATTTATTAAGAGTGCTTAAGTCAATGCTCAAACTTTACTTAGGTGTTATATAGTAATTAAAATACCAAATTTATTCAAATGATCCTCTTGGAGGTTTAGCAACCATACTTAAAGCTCCAATCTGATTTGGCAAGGGGGATTTGAAGGGACACTCTTTTGGCCCCTACCCTCTGAGGTCGAATTGGGTCCTGCATCGGCACCTTTGTACATGTCCTATGGCAATGAGTCACCAGTCATCCCAGGCCAGGGAGGTCTTGGAGATTCACTCAAAAGGACTTCATCTTGCCAATGTCCAGTCAAGGGAGGAAAGTCCATATAGAGGAGAAACTCCTCATGCTTCAAAGGGAAGCTCTGGTCAAGCAAAGCCTGACTTTGTCCTCACATAGATGGAACTGGTGCAGAGAGCCAAGCACAAGGCCTGAGTCACCCCCTAAGGACCAGGACCTCAACTGACCTTAACACCAAAACTAATTTCATTTATCTGAGCTGTGTGGTTTTAAACAACCCAACAGGAAACTATAAAGAAAAGAAAACAAAATAGCCTACACCTTATTACCAGAGAGACAGGTGAGAGAACTACCGTGCCAAGTTAGAAAATACCACCTATTGTGTCCTGTTGGAAAATATCTCAGAGATAGGTGACAGATTTAGTGTGCCATGCCAGAAGAATACCTTTTATATTCTCATGGTTATGCTGACTCTCATTCTGGAGCCCTGTGTGCTAAAGCTGGCCCTCATTCTAGAGATCTGTGTACTAAAGCTTTTTTTTTCCAATTCCTCAGAAATATAGTACAGGTCCTCTCTCCCTCTGGAGACCCTAGACAGGGACCCTCCAATTGCTAATGCACCCAATACCACCCCTGTTGGTGCTGTGAAGTCCTTGAACTGGTATACTCATATAAGACTCAACCAGCTTGTCTTTTCAGTTGTACAGAAAGTGTCCACTAAGTATTGGCCACTATCAATCTGGACCAAAACCACCTGGCAGAGTAGCCAAAATGGGAAACCAGATTCTTTCTTTGTGTGTGTGTGTGTGTGTTTTCAAGACAGGGTCTCCCTGTAGCCCCAGCTGTCCTGGAACTTGCTCTGTAGACCAGGCTGGCCTTGAACTCACAAAGATCCGCCTGCCTCTGACCCCCAAGTGCTAGGATTAAAGGTGTGTGCCACCACATCCGGCGGGAAACCAGATTCTAACCCTCCAGCCTGACAGCTGTTCTCCCAGGACTTTGACCCCCTCCCCCAGCTCTGAAGCAGATACAGAAGAGAGAACAGCATCCCATTTCCTTATCATAATCAAAAGGCTGGAATGTTAGGTCTGGGCTTCCCAGAATTCCAAGGGACACACAGATGTCCACTTCCTCCAGAGGCTGTCAATCTTCTGACCTCTTCCCCTGTACTGAGGTCCTGCCCCATGGCTATAAATGGGTGGGCCCCAGTCACCATCCTGCCCCTGCCCTGCTCCCTCTCCTGTTCCACCACGTGCCAGCAAGTGGCCCTCTCTCGCAGTTCCAATGGAAGTAAATCATGTTTCCGGAGTGACTTAAGTCTCATGTGCCTTTTTATCTGTGGGTTCGCACCTTTATAACCTAATAACCAGTACCACTTTGGGGAGAAAAGCGTTTATTCATTTTACCCCTCAGGTCACAGTTCATCACTCAGGGAGCCCAAAGTAGAACTCAAGGCAGGAAACTGGAAGCAGGAGCCAGAGCACAGGCCATGGAGGATGTTGCTTATTATTGGCTTGCTCCCCTGGCTCATGTTCAGCCTTTTTTTTTTTTTTTTAATCTTTTTGAGACAGGGTCTCCTGATAGCCCCAGCTGTCCTGGAACTCACTCTGTAGACCAGACTGGCCTTGAACTCACAAAGATCCACCTGTCTCTGCCTCCCGAGTGCTAGGATTAAAGGCGTGCACCACCACGCCTGGCTCAGCCTGCTTTTTTATACAATACACAACAACCTGCACAAGGGTGGCACCGCCCACAGTGGGCTGGGCCCTCCCTCATCACTCAACAATCAAGAAAATACTCCACAGACATGTCCATAGGCCAGCCCAATGGAGGCAATTCCCCAATTGAGGCTCCCTCAACTCACATGTGTCAAGTCTTCTCTAAAGCTATCCCTCATAGGAAAGATGAAGAGTTTCTGTGAGGGAGGATGGAGATGGTTGCACCACAGTGTGAACATATGTGATACAGAACTGTACACCTAAAAATAACTTTTAAAACTTGGGCTGAGGAGATAGCTCAGTGTCTAACATGTTTGCTGTTCAAGCATGAGGACAAGAGTGTGTAAATGCTGGGTGTGTGGTTATAATTCCAACCTTGAAAGGCAGAGAGGGCATTCCCAGAGCAAGCTGGCTATGGAGGAGGCTAGTCCCATAGGTGTATGTGAGGTTTGACCAGAAGACCCTGCCTCAGTGACTAAGATGAAGAGCTATCAAGGATGAGTCCCTGATTCCTGACATCAACTCTGGATCCCCACACTCATGTGGACATGTATATACAAACACTCACATATTCCCATGTGCACCCAGTACACATCTATGTACAACACACATAAAAAAGGAAAAACAAAGTTAGGATGTGAAGACTTCATTAAGTATGGTTTTCTATCATAGAACAATTCAATAAGTTAAGTTAAAATCAGTGCTTGGTTTAACTTAAATGTAATAGATAATTACACAATGGGGCAAGATCAAATGTTAAAATGAACAATAATGACTAGGAAACCATCTGAGAAGTACAAGTGTAACTCTCAGTGACCAAAGTTGCTGACTGATATATGGCAAATACAGGCATGTGGGTAGTGTCCTAAGAAGACAGGGAGAGACTAGGAAGCACAGTGTATCACCCTGGACTTTTCCTTTTCTTTCCTTTTTCCCCCTTGCATTTCTTTTTATCCTCAAACATTATGGTATTGAGTTCGAGAGCCATTGTTCTGGTTTCTAGTGCTCCAGGTGAAGCAGAATTGAGGCCCTGGAATAGGACGGCATCAACTCACAGATCCAGTGGAAGATACTGTTTGAAGTTCAAAGCCATACACTGAATCATGGGGTTAGCATGGTAAAGCCTGGCCCCAGTTCTTCAGAGGAAGAGAGGTCGTTGAAACTGACTGCTCAGTAGGCAACTGAGCAAAAGGTCTCAAATATCGTGAATGGTCTGATGGGAGAAAGGGAAACTTGAAGGACAGCAATTTCCCTCTTTCCTTTCTGCTACAACCCAAGGACAGAGGCACGTGACTCCAATAAGGGGCCAAAGTGGGCAGAAGCACTTAGATCCCACCCGGGAGGAGCCAGACCACCCGGCTCTGGTCACCTGGCACTGTGGGGAAGTGGAAAGCTAGCTATAAGAATGAGACGCTATTTCTGTTCTCATGTACTGTTTCTAGTTTCTAGAACTTCCTCCTGATTGGCCTTGTTCAGGTTTTCACAATCCATGATGACCGTGTTAGTGATGAGTGAGATGTCAAAGGCTTAAAGTTCATACTCTGGCTACTACAACATCTAGCACTGTTCTGACACGCTAACAGCATCTACCCCTAGCATTTGCAAAACATAAGAATGTCAAGGTCTGATAGTTGAACCCCACCAACATCACATCTTCCTATACCTCTTGTTGCTTCCCATTTATTTCCAGGCACTGAAATTCCTCTGTCTCATATTCTGGTCATAAGCATCAGCCACGACAGTGAAACAAACCCCAAACCTTTCACTACTGGGCCTTTTGAGAGACTTTTGACCACAAAAACTGGGTGAGTTGATATGAACGGAATCAGCATCTTATCTCCAACCATAGCTAGGTTCTGAGTCCTCCACTCTACCAACATGGCCACACCCAGAAGCCAGAAAATTCTCCCCGGGCATGTCACCTTCCAAATATTCTGCCTTTCATGCAAGTGGAATTTGTCTGCATCATCACATAAGCTCTTCCACGTAGGAAGAGGAACCCAAATACCAGCATGACCGGGTCACTACGGTTTGGAGAAGTTGGGTGTCTTATTATAGTCAAATAACTGAGCCAGGGTTAATTATCACTCAGAACTTCCAACTTAGAAGCACAGATCACTGTGCTGATGTCAGTACTCGGTGGGAAAGAGAAACAATTCTTCCACGTTCTGAGATTTTCATATGTGAACCCATCCTCCAGGGTCTCACTAACACCCTCCCAGTGATCTGTTCTCTCTTCTACCCTGAAGTGCTTTGCTCAGTTGAGCTGTGCAGCCCCTGCTGGGTATGAGCCACCGTCATCCTTAACTTTTTTTTTTCCTAGTTGTGCTTGCTGTGTGCCCTGACTCATCCTTCTATGTTTGTTTTAGGGTCTGTGTCTGCAGAATCATCTCCCTGCTAGCCAGCTGGGGAGGGTGTAAGTGGGAAGGAGTGGCAGCCCATGAAGCATTAAGATGCCAAAATGATTAAAAATCCCTGGGACACCGGGTTGCTCTTGCTGTCATCCTCACAACTTTTTGGAGAAAACCTTGCCAAATTTCCTGCAGAAATTCAATAGCAAGAACTAGGGTACTTTGGGAGCACTAGGGGTTCAGTATGCAGTTCTTTTAAAATTTTCCCTCTATTTTTACACTTATTGTAGTCAGCACTACAGTAGCATTTCCTAACGTGTATGTTCATATCTTAGAATCTGTGCATGTGAACTTATTTAAGAAATGGTCTCTGTAGATATAATTAAGGACCATTCAATGAAACCATTCAACTATTACTAAATCCAATCAGTGTCCCTCTAGGACATGAGAGGACAAAGGAACACAAGGCCATTTGAAAACAGAGGAGAGATTAGGGTGACTAAGCCACAGTCCCAGAACAGCCAGGGGCCAGCAGAAGCTACTCAAGATATGGAATGAATTCTCCCCAAAGCCTTTGAGGGAGCTTGGCCCTTGACACCTTGATTTTAGACTCACCTCTATTGTTATGAGCCACTGGGCTTGTTGTACTTTGTAACAGCAATCACTGCAAACCAGCACCCCACACACAACATACATGCACCCTGAAGTTCCTGTGCTAGATTTCTGTGAATATCGAAGTGCTTACAGGGGTGAGAAACAAGGGCAGGAAGGGTCCATCTCATGGTTATCTTTACAGGGTCACTGTTTGTTGCCCCCGCCCCCCCCAGGTGACATTTAGTTGCATTTGGGGCTTAGTTATAAGCAGTAGGGGAGTTTTGACTCTGCCTTAGAAAATAAGGCCACATGCAGGACAGTACTCAGGATGTGGGCCTCAGCAAGGTGATTAACAAGGTAAATCAGTTGTTCTTGTTGCTGTGACAAAATATCTGAGAAAAGCAACTTAAGGAAGGAAGGGTTTATCCTGTCACAGATTTATGGGGGCATGAGGGTGATGGAGCTGGTCACCGTGCATCCACAGTCAGAAGAAGAGAGTGACTAGGGGTGAGCACTTGTCTCACTATCTCCTCTTTTTGCCCTCTGGGACCCCAGCCCATTGAATAGTCTAATCCACATTTCAGATCTCTCCCCACGTAAATTAACCTAATCTAGATAGTCCCTCTGAGACACACCCAGAGATATGTTTCCAAGGTGATTATAAATCCCATCAATTGATAGAGTAATGATCATACAAGGTCTATGTTGAATTTATACAGTCGTGTGTGGTTTTCCTAGTTTCCTGTTCTTGCAATTGGGTCCCCTCATCAGTAGCTGTAAAATGAATCCCAAGGGCCGGCTTAGCCCTAAGCTTTAGTAACAAGAAGTGAAGCAAAAATGGGCCTTACAGGTAGGCTGATTTTAATCGGGAGCCCTAGGTCAGAGTCACAGTGCCTGAGAAAGTAAAAAATGTAGCCAGCCATGGTGGTGCATGCCTTTAATCCCAGCACTTGGAAGACAGAATCAGGCGGGATCTCTGTGAGTTCAAGGTCAGCCTGGTCTATATAGCAAGTTCCAGGCCAGCTGGGGATACAGGGAGACCCTGTCTGAGAGAGAGAGAGAGAGAGAGAGAGAGAGAGAGAGAGAGAGAGAGAACAGAAAAAAGAACTTAACCCCCAGGAAATTTGAAGCCTGTCATTTTTTCACGAAGGAAGCCGGCCAGGCGATCTGTCCAGCTCACTCACTGGTCTGCGCTCTGGGCTCTGACTTTCTCATACACTGCACTCCTTACTGTGGTCTTAGAGAAGCATCTGCTCTCCAGAAAGCAGTTGGAAGAGCAGATAACATTGTGGATGGCTTTCTTGCTAGGTGCTGGGTTTTTCAGGCATCGCCTAACAAATCTATGTCTAACTTATTACTCATTTTACTGATAAGGAAATCAAGGTGCATATACTGCATTCATTAGTCATGGTCAGCAGCTGGTGCATGGTTGAGCAAATACCAAACTTAGATCTTCATGTTGGAGCCACAATCCGAACTATTACCTCAGGGGCCAGAGAGAGCCCAGACCAGCTAGCAAGACAGTTTTCTCTCCATGCACTCTCATTCTTGGACGGAGACACTTCCCCAGGGCAGCTCCCAGCAGGACCTCAACCTCCTCTTTCATTAGCTTGTGATACAAGTAGGATGCTTGGTGCTGTATCACAAGCTAATGAAAGAGGAGGTCGAGGTCCTGCTGGGAGCTGCTCTGAAGAAGCATCTCTTGTCTCTGAGAATGATTAATTTGTGATACAAGTAGGGTGCTCACTGGACGTGGTGGTGCACACCCTTAATCCCAGCACTTGGAAGGCAGAGGCAGGCAGATTTTTGTGAGTTCAAGGCCAGGCTTGTCTACATAGTAAGCTCCAGGATACTGGAGCTACAGGGAGACCTTGTCTCAAAAAGACCAAAATATTAAACAAACAAACAAACAAACAAACAAACAAACAAAGTGGGATGCTGGAGAACGTGCACCCAAGCTGGTGACTGCTTCCCAGCCAGCATGTGCTCTTAGTCTCTGGGCCACTAGATGTCAGTGTGAAGCAACGACAACTGAAAACTAGCATTTCCCCAGATACTACACTAGTCTAGGCAGAGGGAAAGCTTTGGTTTCCAGGAGGAAGACAGGAGGAATTTGGAGCCCACTGGGAGTTAAAGGGATGGGAATGACAAGCAGGTAGTGTGGACTTGAACCTAGGGAAATGAGATCCTTCTGACCTTTCCTTCCTTCTTGAAACACAAGACCAGCCTTTTCAAGACGTTCCCCAAACATGTTATGATTCTTGGATATACATGATTGCCTTCATTGGAACATTTTAAAGATGAGGTAGTGTCAGAAGGAACAACCTCATCCTTCTCCTGACCCGTCATTTGTTGCTAATTTGTTGAGGTGTTAGGCTCATTGGAGTTTGGGTCTGACCCTGGCTCTGTTTGTCTGGATCTTCATGAAGCTCCTAAGTTCCTCTTCTTGCAGTGGGAGAAAGGCAGTGGTTGAGCCTGTCTACAGGGAGCACACCCTTGTAGTTCTCTGTACTAACTAACCTATATCTAGTACTAATATATTTCAGATTGCAAATAATAATAATCTAGTGTTATATATTGGTATACAACAAGTATAATTTTATCCTCACAACAAACCTCCCAGGCCACGTCTATTATTACGCCCTTTTTTTAGATGAGAAAATGAGACAGAAAGGTTGAATGGCTCTCTCAGAGTAACACAGTGGAGAGGAGGTAGAGTCCAAGGCCCATTCTCTTTTAATGATTTCATTGTAATTATAGCGAAATTAAAAAATAAACAAACAAAAATGCCTCATATAGTCTTCAAAGTGGCAGCTCTGCAAACAAGTGGACCAAAGCCTGCGACCAAAATCTATAGCTACAGGAATGCTTTTACAGTCTTCCTTGGCTGACTATAGTTGTCAGTCACCACCTACTCTGTTTGCCAGGGTGTCCTCTGAGAAGGACGGTCAGTGGAAATATGTTTTTTTTTCTTTTTCTTTTTCCATTTCTCAGTGTGAGAATCTCATGGAAATTCCCATGTCCTGATGTACCTTAAAATCTGAAGGAAACTGAAAGTACTCTTCCTCATAAACAGGACCAGCCATGTGTAAGAGTGGAAGGGGGCAGGCAGGTCATGGATGCGGCCCCTGCAGGCATTTAGGGTTGGGCTTCCGGATTATTTGTGAGACACCACTTAAAACCAGTGACTCCAAAGATTGCAAGGCATGAGGGGGTTCCAGTTAGTTCTGAAACAAGTGACAGACCTAGTCCCAACCACATTTTTATCTGCCATCACCCTTCTGACTATGATGAGGCTGAGTTTTAGTATCTGACGTCCATCTCCTCTGTCATTGTCCAACAGAACATGCCTTTCTTCCACTTTTTCAGCTAGCACAATCTATGCTGCCAGAATACGGAGGTGGCATTGTTCCCTGCTGTGAAAATCTGCACATTTCTGTGAAAAAAAGAAACCTGGGCCCAGCTATTACCTGACTCCTGCAGAAGGAGGTGGGAAGGTCCCAGTCTCATTTAGTGGGTCCTCCTGAAGGCTAGGCCTGGAATTCTTGCTCTTTTGGCTGCTGTGTCTGCCCTGCATGCAGAATCCAAGAATGTGGCTTATTCTGATGGCTGGCAAGGTTTTGTCTAGAGGCATGGTTGTGTGAGCTGTCCCTTTCCTCCCAGGCTGACATACACTGAAAAATTCAATCATGTCCTCAGGATATTGAGTAAGAAGGGGGGAAAAAGAGAGGAACTAAAAAGTGTCTGTTCAGCCTATATACTTCTGCTGACATTCCCACCAACCATGTGATGTTATCTAAAAGAGCAAAACCACTAAAGGCTATGTAACAAGGAACACAGTCCCAGAGAGGAGAAACCTCCTTTCTAGTTGTTGGTCAGGGTAGTCCAAGAGACTCCCCCCAAAACTCAGGGTATTGCCACAGGCCTCAATTACCTTCCAGAACTTGAAGGTAAGACCCTATTGCTGAAGACAGGACATACTTCAGATACAGGACTCAGAGCAATGGAACTAGAACTGACCTGGAAGCCTTCTCCCTGAAGACTAACTTTCATAGTTTTAGAGGATACTATGGAAGCTGTTAAGGGAGAAAAATCAATCAATGGTCCAACCTAGACGTAAAGACTAATATCCACAATGACTGGCAAAGCAAATTCTATTGGTGCAGCAGTAGCACTTTTATCTAGGGCATAATCAACAGCTATCTAATTAGACTTAAAGCCCTCTAGAAGGAAGGGAACTCATGGGTGGCATTGTTAATATAGGCTGGAAATAATCACAGCATAGATCCTAGAGAAATCTCTATCTCTGTCAGATCTCTAGACAAATGAAATTTCTTACTATATGCTAAATATTGATCCTTATATTTACAGACAAGTATATTGTACACCACTCATCAAAGAATATTCTTTTTGCAACAGATGGAGTCTACTTCAGAATTCCATAATTGGTCAGACGCAAAGAATATATGTCTGAGAGATACCCAGCCCTAAGTGGCACATCTACTGTGGAACCTGTACACCTAAGGCTCTCGGAACATAGAAGAACAGGCTATATAACAAATGCTAATACATCTCTCAACTCTCATCAGCAAAGGTTCTTCCTACCTCAAAGTGGGATGTACACAGAAGGCTACAATTGCCCAAGTTTTAGAGAACAAGAGACTACAGAATGTGTGTCCCTGGATAGGCCTCCTATATTAAACCTCACATCACATACCCATGCCTCAGGGACCATTGTGGAAGAGGGGGCAGAAAGATTGTAAGAGCCAGGGTTGGTGCACATGAATACAAGGAAACAGGATTTCAGGCCACTGGGGAGTTGCACATATGACATTGCAACAATGGAGTTAGCATACTCAAGACTCATGCTGACTCAGTCAGACAAAAATCCAGCAGAGAACCGGGGAGATGGGCAGCAGGCCCCAACCCTAGCTAAAGAACTATTGGTAACTGATTACTGCTGGGTAAGGGAGAGTAGATCTTCCTTAAGGCATGACTCTAGATAGGCTGAGTAGTCTAATGGATGACTTTGCATTGGGGGATGTCTGGGTACAAAAGCTTGACTTTATTAAGGTATATAACTGAATGTATGAAATCCAGTGTGGGGGATGAGGGGACACAGATAGGGAAGGGGGGCTAAATTTGATTAAGGTCTATTATACTATATGCACACAAACGCAATAAAAATATTTTTAAAAGAGAAAACGAAGAGTTCTGTCAGCCACCACTATATACAAGGACAAGAACTTGTAAGGACTTTGGTTCTAAGATCTGCCTGCATATCTAGAACTGACACCTACAGTAAAGGCCAAGGAGCTGTGCTCTTGATTTGGAAGGGTTTCCCCACCCTACACAATGTGTGCAATACTTGGGGCCTAGCGTGTCTGTGGTCTGGTGATGAAATGAGGTGCACATAGGCATCTATGTGCTGGAGAGACCTGTGGATTCACTTGTAGGCATCTATGTGCTAGAGAGACCTGTCTGTGGATTCACACGTAGGCATCTATGTGCTGGAGAGACCTGTGGATTCACACGTAGGCATCTATGTTCTGGAGAGACCTGTGGATTCACACGTAGGCATCTATGTGCTGGAGAGACCTGTGGATTCACATGTAGGCATCTACGTGCTGGAGAGACCTGTGGATTCACATGTAGGCATCTATGTGCTGGAGAGACCTGTGGATTCACACGTAGGCATCTATGTGCTGGAGAGACCTGGAGATTCACACATGGGCATCTATATGCTAGAGAGACCTGTGGAATTACTGCTGTTATTCCTTGTGAGACTGTTCTTCAAACTCTGGAGAAAACAAGGTACTAGATGATAATCTGTGTTCAGAAACTACTATTGGGACTAAGTGGAATTTTAGCAAATTTTAGTTGCTCAGTTAACCTAGTCATTCCTTCATTCACAGCATTAAAGACTTCCTGAATAAGTTGAGCATTGTCCTGAGACTAGCAAAGTGAACATGGCAAGCTGTTCCTTTTAGTGGCTTATGGACTTGTAGAAGTCATGCCAGAGATGCCCAGTGTCCTCCCTGGAAGATCTGCCCTACCTACCTAAGAAGTCAGTGAACCACATACAGCCCATATGCCACATCTGGCCAGTGGCCTACTTCATATAGCCCTCGAGACAATAAAGGGTTTTATAATTCGAAAGAGTTATAAAGCAAACAAACAAAAGATAGCGTGGACAGTATCCAGTTCCTTTCTATTTCGTATCATTTGTCAATCTGGAGCTCCTTTTTCTCTCCAAGGAGAGTGAGATCTATGCTGGTGGGACTGAAGGCCCTCCTTCAGGTTCATTTGGGACCCTCTATTTAACAGTACATCCCTTCGGTGTAATGTGCAATGTTTTGACATCTGGGATATAGCAGTCTGAGAATGGTCTTCATTTTTATGGTAGATGTGGGAATGCTTCCAATGAAAGTTTCTTAGGATAACATGTGACATTAGTCTCAAACAAGGAAGAAGGCAGAGACCAACAGAGGATGCCTTCTGACCTCCACATGCGTTTGGGTGCATACACACACCCGTGGTCACACATGTACATGCATATCTACACACACCCTCCATGTAATACACATGAATATGTACACAAGATAAATAAAAAAGAAACTGCTGTGCTATATGAAGTGTTCATCATTTCTGCCGCTATTCCCCATGAAAGGATTTGATAAATTATGGGAAAACCTGAGCAATTAAATAAAAATAAAATCACTCAAAGGTTTCTCAAGTCAGACTTTAGGCCTTCCATCTGCAATACAATCAAGCTAACACCTCAGTGCTCCTGGAGATTTTATTAACTCTTCTGGGTTCCCACCCCTCCAGGAGTAATTTTAAGCAAATGATGAACGTCTCCATCAATAGCACATTGTTGTGGACAGGAACACTAAGCTCTTATGTAGCTCTGTTGTGCAATCCAAAGAAATACAAGCTAGTGAGTCGGAGAGTTGTGTAGTAGAGAAGAGGAAGTTTTCTTACCTTCAACATTATCACTCCGAGGATCAAATTCCTGCTTATGTTATCAGAATTCCTCCTTTATTACTCAGCTAAACTTTTCTATGTCAGTCTTACCCCATTCCATTTGATTAGTAAAATGACCACTATTCATGCTGTTGCACATTGATATATTTGCTTCTCTGTTTCCACATTCAACATGGTAATCATTATTACAGAAAAAATGCCTCCTGGTCATAGTTCATCAAAGACATATGTCCCTCCAGAGAGCTCTGCTGTGTGAGGGAACTGGATGACCGGACCCACGGGTGAGGAAGACTAGACTGGGTTATGTGAGAGTAGAGAACAGAAATGGATTCTGCTGATTTTCTTCGGCTCTCCTGACCACTTCCTCCGTGTCTCCTCAAGACTCCTCCTAGAGAAACATCACAACCCATGCTATGCAGGACTGGGTGGAAAAAACCCAACAAGGACGGTGGTTTTTCTCTTCCTCCTTTTCTCCTTGGACCTCAGCCTTATTCTTCTTCTACTCTACTTTTTCTTCTGCTTCCCAGGAGAGTAGGGGAACTCTCTGGTCGATCAAAGAGTTTTCTACTCCTGAGCTTCTAAGACCTTGAAAATATATTTGCATTTGAGAAAAAGACTTAAAAACTTCCAGGTGTGAGCCTGGCGTGGTTGCACACACCTGTAATCCCAGCACTCAGGAGGCAGAGGCAGGTGGATCTCTGTGAGTTCAAGGCCAGCCTGGTCCACTGAGTGAGTTCCAGGACAGCTGGGGCTACAGGGAGACCCTGTCTCAAAAAGACCAAAACAAAAACAAAATTTCCAGGTGTACAGGTGTCCTTACCATGCTTATTTGGTGGTTTTTTGTTTTTTTTTTGAGACAGGATCCCAAGTAATCTGGACTGCCTTTAAACTCCTGCTTCGGGGCTGGAGAGATGGCCTAGCGGTTAAGAGCGCCCAGAGGACCCAGGTTCGATCTCCAGCACCCACATGGCGGCCGAAAGCCGTCTGTAACTCCAATTCCAGGAGAGCTTCAGTTCCAGGGGAATCCGACACCCTCTTCTGACCTCCGCGGCGTTGCACGACACGGGTGCACAGACCTGCATGCAGACAGTGCATTCATACACATACAGAAATAAATAAAATTAATAAACTCCTGCTTCTGCTGCCTCTGCCCACTCTGTGCTGGGATGATGGGCATGTACCACATATCTAGCTTGTATTGCTTGAGAAAGAGTCTTATCCAGGTTGCTGATGCTGGCCTTAAACTTGCAGTTGGTTCTCCAGACTCTGCCCCTTGAATGCTGGTCTTACAGACATGTGCCAGCATGGTCTGTTTAACATAGGATTTTATTATTGAATAAACTCTTCTGAAAGGTAGCTGTGGTAGCTCATGCCTGTAATCCCAGCACTCAGGAGGCTAGCATAGGATTGCCACCATGTGCAAAGCCAACCTAGCCAGGCTCCATCATGAATTCTAAGCCAGCCCCAGTTATAGTATGAGACTCTCAAAAATAACAAACAAAATAAAACAAAGAAAACAGAAAATCTTTCTGTGAGACATCAGCCTCAGAGACATGGGGATAAAACCTGCTTCCTTCTTTCTTTTTTTTTGAGTCTGTTTTCTGGAGTTCCCGTCATGCAAAAGAGTGTGGCCACTGAAATTTTTGAGGCATGAGTATGTACGCTTAAAATGTGTACATTAGGCTGGGCGTGGTGGCACTTGCCTTTAATCCCAGCACTTGGAGGCAGAGGCAGGCGGATCTTTGTTAGTTCAAGGCCAGCCTGTTCTACATGGGAGCTCCAGGCCAGCTGGGGCTACAGGGAGATCCTGTCTCAAAATACCCCCCCCCAAAAAAGAAAGTGTATATTAACAAATTCATTAATTTATTAATAAACTCTAATTTAAACACTTTAATCAGAGGCTTTTAAACTGGGATAGCTTTGGAGGTATGGCTTTCTTTGCAAGCAAACAGTAAGAGTAAATTTTAAAGGGAAGCTAGAGACTTTGCCACTCAGAACTAATTTCTAGCTGACAACTCACTTCAGACCAGAACGAGTCTAACCACCTGAACCAGTCTGATACTGTTTGGTTTTCTTCCTCTTCTTCCCAGCATAGTCTGACAGTCTGACAGTCTCTCTCTCTCTCTCTCTCTCTCTCTCTCTCTCTCTCTCTCTCTCTCCCTCTCTCTCCCCTTCCATTTGTTTGCTATTTTTTTTCTCTTTTGTTTTGTTTTGGGTATTTTGTTCTTCTTGCTGTGTACAGGAGGCTGCTCTCAAACTCACCATTGTACTGCCTCGGCCTCCCAGGTGCTGGGATTCAGGTACGTGGGTTCTCCTGGCTCCCAGGGGGGCTCTCTGAGCTGTTTCTAGTTCTGATTACTGTCTGATTATTATTTGCTCCTTTTCCCTCCGTATGAACTGTTTAATCTGTTTTATCTAGAGTTTTTCTTTTCACAACATACATTTATATTACCCATTAAATATGATATCCTCTAGGAAATACAAGGAAAATAGAAAATAAAAAAATGAATCCTTTAAAACACTAGATTCAAGATTTGTAACAATTTTTCTCCATTCCTAAAGAAGTGTCTTGTCCAGATCACAGATCCGACACCCTCTTCTGACCTCCGCGGCATTGCACGACATGGGTGCACAGACTTGCATGCAGACAGTACATTCATACACATACAGAAATAAATAAAATTAAAAAAAATTAAAAAAAAAAGTGGAGAGAGACGCCAGGCATGGTGGTGCACGCCTTTAATCCTAACACTCGGGGAGGCAGAGGCAGGGGGATCTTTGTGAGTTCAAGGCCAGCCTGGTCTACAGAGCAAGTTCCAGGACAGCTGGGGCTACAGGGAGACCTTGTCTCAAAAAGACCCCCCCAAAAAAAATTGGAGAGAGGAAATCCTAGAAGCTAGCAGAAGACGTAGGGATGACTTTCAACAAAACCACAATGTTCCCTAAGGGGCTGGTTCCACCCTTCTGATTTGCTTAACAAGTTCCTTTTTTCAGCATGCAAGTGTGTACCAGAGCGGTCCCCGCCCTCCATATCCTCACTGGGCTCTGTGCCAGTCTCATGGCCTCTAATGCTCCCTCCTGAGACTTCTCTACTGCTCACCTGTTCTGATGCACAGGGATATTTTCACCTGAATGTCCAACAGGCAGTACAGTCATCCATCTCACAGGGGACTCACACGAGCTGGGAATCTGCTTTAGGTTCCTTTCTCTGGCGTATAAACTCACCTCCAGTCAGCATATCCTCTCTTCTCTGTCTCCCAAGTATCTTTGGAATCTGGCTTTCCCCTCCTCCACTTCCTGCATGTTACATTGAAGTAGCTTCTTATGGAACTTCTCTGCTTCTAAAAGAAGGAATCCTTTCCTGGTAGGGCTGACTTCAAGATCCTCCCCTAATCAACTTTATCATGTTTGCTTAAAGCTTTATATTGACTTTCCTACTCTTCAGGGAGAAAAATATCCAACTCCTTTTTTATTTCTTGAGGCATTGAGAATTGAAGCTCTGCCCTTACTTTTCCTAGGCAAGCACCTTACCGCTGAGTATAGACCTTGCCCCAAATCTAATTCTTTGACATCACACAAGAGGTTTTCCTTCATCAATCCTAACCACATCTGCAGTTGTAAGTGGCATTGCTCCCACCTTCCTGCATGCCCATGCTTGCTTCTCAGTTATCTTTAGCTGGGTGGCTCACTCTCTTTCTCCGAGCTCAGCTCACATTTTACCCTCACCCCCAAACCTCCCCTGATCCCCTTAAAGTATTTGCTGGATTGCACAGCAATGTATTCATGTCTTAGTTTCATTAGAAATTTCCAGGAGTGGGGACTAGTTCTTAAATTT
Source organism: Rhizomys pruinosus (assembly GCA_009823505.1). Lineage (NCBI taxonomy): Eukaryota > Metazoa > Chordata > Mammalia > Rodentia > Spalacidae > Rhizomys > Rhizomys pruinosus. Next base: position 801,184 of record VZQC01010028.1, read on the forward strand.
TCTGTTCTTAGAATAGTAGTTAAACTTCATTCTTCTTGGGGCTGGAGAGATGGCTCAGTGGTTGAGAGCACTGGCTGCTCTTGCAGAGGACCTGGGTTCATTCCCAGCACCCACATGGCAACTAACAACCTTCTATAACTCCAGTTCCAGGGGATCTGACACCTTCTTTAGACCTCCATGGGCACTGCACTTATATACATGCAAGCAATACACTCATATACATAAAATAAAAATGAAACCAAAAATTAAAAACAAAAAAGTTATTGTTCCTAAGGATAATGGGTGGAAAGTACAGATTCCATGGGTCAGGAAAGATGGCTGAGTATTTAAGAGCACTGGCTTCTCTTGTAGAGGGCCTGGGTTTGGGTCCCAGTATCCCAGTGGTAGCTCTGGGTATTGCATTGCATGGTGCACTTACATATATGAAAGCAAAGCACTCATACACATAAAATAAAAAGTAAATTTTAAAATGTTCAGTAGGTTTATGGCAGGGTGGAACCCAGCAAATTGCTTCTTACTTTCAAGTGATTTTCATCTGTCATCCTTGGAATTCAGTGCTCAAGCCTCAATGCATATCAACAAAGGGAGGAATTCTCTGTCTCCCCATGCCAAAGAAAGGTAGTCTACACTTTTGTCAATGGGAATATTTATTGTGTGTGGTGTATAGTGTGTGTGTGTGTGTGTGTGTGTGTGTGTGTGTGTGATGTTGTGACTTCATCCCAGAGGCCTACAAATGCTAGAGTGTCAGAATGCTCTACAACTAAGTTACAGCCCCAGTCTTTGTTTTTACTGAGGCAGGGTCTTCCTATGTCGCTTCCTCCTGCTTCTGACAGTTGGGATTACAAATGTGCATCACCATGCCTAAGTGGCTGTCAGTGGGGCTTTTGAGAAAAAGTGTGTTCAGAGAATATAACCAACCTGTATCATAAGCCTGGCTTTTAAACCTGCTTTTCCTCTCTATGTTTATGTGTTAATGCAAACATTCACTCCTATAAGTAGTATACAAATATTCATGAGTTATATTCTATACCAACAGTTAAAATTAGTTTGGAAACAAAAAGCATCGGGAGGACTTATCTAGATTAAGATACTAAAGACTTTGACTATCTCTTTCCAACTATTGTTGATGGGTTTGGCTTGTTCTTATATTCCCAAAGCCTTCAGAGGCATCATTAAATTATTAATTTGCTATCTCCATAATAATAATAATAATAATAATTATTATTATTATTATTTTGGTGTTTTTGAGACAGGGTCTCCCTGTAGCCCCAGCTGTCCTGGAACTCACTCTGTAGACCAGTCTGGCTTTGAACTCACAGATCCGCCTGCCTCTGCCTCCTGAGAGCTGGGATAAAGGCATGCGCCACCATGCGCAGGATCTCCCAAAATTTTTGGTGTAGGCATTTAATACTATAGACTTCTCTCTTAACACTGCCTTCATTCTGTCCCACAGATTTTGGTGTGTTGTGTTTTAATTTTCATTGAATTCTAGTAAGTTTTACTTTTCCTTCTTGATTTCTTCAGTGACCCAATTATCATTCCGGAGTATGTTGTTTGGTCTTCATGAGTTTCTATACTTTCATAGCTTCTATTGCTGTTGATATCTAGCTTTATTCCATTGTGATCAGATAGAATACAGGATGTTATTTCCATTTTCCTACATTTATTGGGACTTGCTTTGTCTCCTAATATGTGTATGTAACGTTTGGAGAAAATTCCATGGGCTATTGAGAAAAATGTATTCTTTAGTGTTTGGGTGGGATGCTCTGTAGATGTCTATTTGTTTTGTCCATTTGATTTATGATGTGATTTAACTCCAGTGTTTCTCTGTTTAGTTTTTGCCTAGCTGACCTATCTGGTGGTGAGAGTGGAGTACTAAAGTCATCCCTATCACCATGTTGGGTTAATCTATGGTTTTAGACCTAGTAGTACCTAATTTGTAAGTTAATTAATTTTTTTCCTAAGCTTGGTGACTCATAACTTTAATCCCAACACTTGGGAGGCAGAGGCAGGTGGATCTCTATGAGATCAAGGTCAGCCTACTCTATATATTTAGTCCTAGGCTAGCTGGGGCTACAAGGAGACTATCAAAATAGAACCAAACAAAAACTAATTTTTAAAAAGAGTCTGAAAAGAAATATCCCACATTAATGAACAATGCTGCTCCCAGAAGACATGGGTTATTAAATGAAAATCTCAGTGCTAGCCTAGATTACCTCCTTATGAGTTATTGGTCAGGGCGACTATAGAAAACAGCCCAAACAACACGGGCTGTTGTAGTGCTCTTGGCCGCTCACCTTACGTAGAAGGTAAGACCCTGTTGCTGAAGACACCATATACTTTGCAAGACACAGAGATGTTTTGAACCAGAAAACACCCTGATGGCTAGATTTCCGAGGGCTGGTAGGGGTTATGCATGCTCTTGGGGGAAAGAAAAAAATCAATGGCCTGATGTAGTACCAGAGCCTCCATGCTGCCCTGGCAGACCAGGCAAAATATGCTCACTGGGCAATAGTGGAAAGACTGTTCATGGGCTAACCAGCCACTCTGGATTTGAGGCCTGCTCCACAAGAGGGATTTCACACCTGGCACCACAAACATAGTCAAAACACATATTTAAGGAAGTCACAGGCCCTAGGGAGAACCCATTGATACAGTTCTCTAAAGGATCATGTTGCCAAAACGCCTTCTAAGAATTTACATTTATATCCATAGATTTGTGCTGCTCCCAACTGTCCTCAGAGAAGCTCTTTACTGCAGTGGGTAGCGCTAAGAACAAGTCACTGTGAGTACTTAGCCATATTTGGGACATCTGTATCAACCCCCCTACCCAGCCCCCACCACTTTGCCTTGCCAAGGCTCAGGGAACATTGCAAAAAAGGAGGCAGAAAAAAATAGAAGATCCATAAGAAAAGGAGGAACCTTGGGAATGCTGTGCTCTGGATGTGACAAGGCTGTTGCACACAGGGACTCAACAGCTGCTGTGGTCACCTACGTAAGACCTTCATAAGGTTAAGCCAGTTAGAAATTCCAGTGAGTAGCAGGAAAGGGCTTCTGAGGCCCCAGTGCTAGCAGAGGAGTTACTGGTAGTTGATAGCTGCTGGGGGAAGGAGAATCACTTGTCTTTAAGAGTAGATTCCCATAGCTCATGCACATACGGGCAGCACTAATCAGACCCAGTGGGTTCAAACAAACAAACAAACAAACAAACAAACTATAAAAAAATCAAGACAGAAAGTTGGAAGAGAAATGTGATGGGGAGGTCCTGGGGGAACTTGGAGGGCCACGTGAAGAGTAGACATGATCAAGATACATTGTCTGCATGTATGAAATTTTCAAATATTTAAAAACATTAGGAGGAAAAGATACCAACGATACATAATCAATGCAAAATTTTAATCTTGCTTAGATCCTGATTTGAATGAATAAGGATTATAAAACAATTTAGATCCAGATGAAAAAAAAATTCAAGATGGCCAGTTAAATGATATGAAATTATTGTGTTTTATAGTTTGGCAAAACTATTGTTTCGTAGGAGATTCATATGTAAAATTTAAGAATGAGTAGTCCTGATTTGTACAATTTATATTCACATGGTTTGGGAAAGAATTTATTTATACACATATGCAGTGAAATGTTAATTCTGGATCAATGTAGGTGATGAAGATGAAGGGTTGCTATGTTATTGTTTTATCTTTTGTATAAACTTGAAGTTACAAAAACAAAACAAAAGCAAACCGAAAACACAAAAGGAATCATAGACTAGAGTGACTTCACGCTCAGACAGATGTCTGACTCCATAATGGTCTGAAGAGCCGCTATGGCTTCTTGTAACTGCTCCCCTCACAGATGCCGCCTGCCTCATCCCAGCTGACATTGGCTTTGCTAACCATGATGAATTCTCCTTATGGCTCGTTCTTCATAAACTTGTTTCTCTCGAAGTTTAGAGACAGCCCTGAATTTTGACCTTATGAAGTTCACATGGGATCCAGAAAACAGAAAGCTTACATAAGCTCTAAGAGCTCTTTCTGTTCTTGACATATGTGTAAATGCATGTCTCCCAGGTAAGTGGGCAGCCAGATAAAGAGACTAAAGGCTGAGTATCAGGGGATGATTTTTTTTTTTTTTTGAGTCAGGGTCTCCCTGCAGCCCCAAGCTGGCCTGGAACTCACTCTGTAGACCAGGCTGGCCTTGAACTCAAAGAGATCTGCCTGCCTCTGCCTCCCAAGTGCTAGGATTAAAGGCGTACACTACCATGCCTGGCTTAAAGATGGTTCTTAGCCACCATGTGGGTGCTGGGAATAGAACCTATGTCCTCTGCAAGAGCAGTTGGTGCTCTTAGCCACTGAGCCATCTATCTCTCCAGCCCCCTCAAGGGATGATTTTTACCTGGAGGAATAACATCTCTCTTTTCTGGAGCTTGTGTCCCAGGCACACAAATCACCATGAGCAAGGGTTGACTTTGGTGGATAGTCGATGTAACCCCAGAGGAAACCTGGTAAAGTCATGACAAACTGTCTCTGGAAAGCAATGACGGGAAGCAGGCTCCAGGAAGAACGATGACTGAATTTCACTGTCTATGGTGCTTAGTCTTCTATAAATCGAAAGACTTCAAGTAAATGTGACACCAGTTCTTGGTGAGGGATATTTTTTTATTGTTGTTTGTTATATATTATATTGTCACTGTTTTCAAATTCCTCAAACAAATCAACATAGCAAATGTTGCTTCTGCATAACAATTTTCAGAAATATTTGCACCATTGATATGCTGCCTTTGAAGCCATCACCTACTGCTGTTAGTCTTTCCTCTCCCTAGAACTGAAGGAAGAGAAGAAGCAGAATCCCAAAGTCAAGGTCTTCCTGAACACTAAGAACAGCACGTTTCCCCTTGGTTCCCAGCAGCAGCAGAGAGAGAGGAGCAAATGAGCATCTACGTCTAGGTGCTAGCGAAATGGCTCTGCTCCTGCAGAGGACCCAAGATCCATTCTCAGAGGACAGGAGTTCAGTTCCTAGCACCCATGTTGGGCAGCCTGCAACTGCCTGTAGCTTCAGCTCCAGGGACTCCAGCACCTTTGTCCTCAACAGAAACCTGTACTGACATGCATATACCCAGATACACACACATACAGTATAAAACTATTAAAATAAATCTTAAAAACACAAGACAAAAAGTATGACATCTTCCTTTGAGGAAAGATCCTTTCCTCTTTTGTTTCTCATTCTGGAAGCTAATAAAGCAAGATTTCTCTCACTTCTACTCCATTCTCATTTCTTTTCTTAAATTTTTTTTTTTTTGAAACAGGGTCTCCCTGTAGCCACAACTGGCCTGGAACTGGCTATATAGATCAGGCTGGCTTTGATCTCAGAGAGATCTGCCTCCTGAGTGCTGGGATTAAAGGTATGCACCACCAGGCCCATCTTCCCCTTCTTTTTTGATTCTGTGAGATAACACTTAAGAACACAATCTTAGTGTTCATAATGCCACAAGTGATGGTTCCTTTGTGATTTTAGCTAAATATAGCCTTCTCTGTAAAATCGGTTTTGTCATTTGTTCATTTTAGTGTGGAAAACTCATGAAAGTAAGATGATTTAAGGGATTTTCTCCAACTGTGGCAGGTCTCTCTGTGTAGGGGCACAAGGCCCAGGATGGGTCCTGATTGAACCTCATCGACTGGCATAGAACTGCGACTCTCAGAGGAATCTTGGGACTCAGGATCCTGGAATGATAGATGGAGTCTTTTAGGATAGATATCAGAGGAGGTGGGATTATGATCTGGTGAGGATATGGTTGAGCATATACTGTTCCCTGTTGGGAGGTGGGGGTGGGGTGGGGGATATAGACAAATGGCCAGCTGCACATAATGTCAAATTCTTTTGTTCTGAAAAGCTAGTTTTTGAAGAGTTGACAAGTGCCTACAACATGAAAAAAAAAAAAAAAAAAACCCAAGGAGAAATTAGCCATCAAGGAGGCAAAGGAAAGGACAGCAGAAATCCTCTCCTGAGCTCCCTCAGACTGCAGACATCTAAGCTGAGCTAATTAGGGTGCAGGATTAATTACATCTTTGCTTTAAAAATATGTTTTTACTTATGTGTATGTGTGTGTATGTGTGTGTGTGCACATGTCCATGTATGAGGACATATGAATGCCGTAGCGCATATGTGGACATTGGAGGACAACCTCAGGTGTTGGTTGTGTGGTCCTTAGCTTCTGGGAGCATGGAGTGTGGACTGAAAGTTCTGAATCTGAACCCAAATAAACATTTTATCCTTTCAGTTGTTTACCTTAGATATTTTATCACAATGACAGAAAGATGACTAACAGTGATCTTGGACAAGTATTTCAAAACCATATTCAGTTTTACTCAAATTTTACATCATGATATTGATTGATTTTGATTAAAATAAGATAAAGATGGTGAAGAAGAACAACTATTAAACAAGTGTTTTGGGTTTTGTTTAGGAGCTGCAGAGTGATGAAATAGAAAAGTACTTAGCTACCAGGCCTAGATTCTGTGACTCCTGGATTCCAGCTCCACCTTTCCATCTGAATCATGAATTCAATTAGCAAGGACATTTTCAAAGCACCTGGAACAGTGATCATCACACAGCAGCTGTAAAATAAGTGGTTGGTCAGCATTTTACCTCTGAATGTGTTAAGCACATTTTGGGTCACAATGCTTCCTTTTAGATGCTATGGAAAATAGGACAAAAATCTCTGATCTTATCGCTGGGTGTGGTGGTGCACACCTGTAATTCCAGCACTTGGGAGGCAGAGGCAGGCGATTTCTGTGAGTTCAAGGCCAGCCTGGTCTACATACTGAGCTCCAGGCCAGCTGGGACTAAAGGGAGACCCTGTCTCAAAAAGACCCCCCCCCCCCCGCAAAAAAAAGTCTTTGATCTCAAGAAGCTCAAGATTGTTTGGAAAAGCAAATGATATATTCCTGGTACAATTCATAATACAGTTTTTTTTTTAATTAATTTTATTTATTCCCATATGTGTATGAATGTACTGTCTGCATGCAAGTTTGTACACCCGTGTCGTGCAATGCCGCGGAGGTCAGAAGAGGGTCTCGGATTTCCCTAGAACTGGAGTTCTCCTGGAATTGGAGTTTCAGACGGTTCTCGGCCGCCATGTGGGCGCTGGGGATCGAACCCGGGTCCTCTGTAAGAGCGGTCGGCGCTCTTAACCGCTAGGCCATATCTCCAGCCCCCATAATACAGTTTCAATTAGAGGACAATATATTGTAAGACTCAAGTAAAGTGAGCAGTCATGAGAAATTGCACTGATGCGGGATCCTGAAATGCTGCTTGAAAGATAAGGTACGATTTGGTGGGATGAAGACTGGGAGAGCACTGAAAGCAATGGAGAAAGCGCAAACAAGGAAATGCTCAGGGGCTAAATGTCTTCCAAATTCTTCTATGCCAAAAAGGAAAACATACGAAAAGTATTTCTCTTTTCACAGGGGAACCGAGATGGGAAGTGTACGTTCTCACAGTCAGCACATCTCAGCTGCACTCTACTCCTGGTGGGTTTCATTCACCCACCGCTGTGCCAGCAGGCTGTGTGTGATGCCTTTGATGGCATCTAGGTAAGCGTTGGTCACTGAAGTAGAAGCAGAGTTTTGCAGATGATGAGACTTGAGCAGTAACTGTAAACCTCCTCTGGACAGAAGAGAAACTCTAGGGATGTAGTAGAAAAGTGCATCATGCAAGGGCTTGTCTGGCTTTGGGCTGGAGAAAAGCTTCGGTGTAGCATAATGAACAATTTTGACCTTTCTCTGTGACAAAGATAAGAGTTTCTGAAAGAAAGACACACACACACACACACACACACACACACACACACACTCACTCCCTTAACTAGTCAGCTTGATCAAAACAAATATGGTTAAGGATGTAGCTTAGTGGTAGAGTTTTGTTTGACATAGATAAGACCCTGTGTTCCATCCCTAGACTTCAAAAACAAAAACCAACAAACAAAATTCGCTGCATTGTTATATGTCAAAAAGACTGATTTCATGTAAATTTTACTGGTATCATTAATTCAAAAGTATGTCACGTGAAAGTAAAAAAAGAAAAAACACACACAAAAACCCAATAAGCTACCAGGGAGATGAATCAGAACTGACTTAAGCAGCAGACTACCCTGCTCCTTAGAAGCCCACAAATGACTTGCAGCTAGTATCAAAAATGGTATTCATGTGCCATGACCACATATGCGACCACAGCTCAGGCTGCCAATAGTCCCAACCATCTTCTCAAATGAAAATTAAATCCTCATTTAAAACTATTGTAAGCATAGGATAGTAAAGTAAATATTTTGTGAAACCGTTTGTATGCAACTGGAAAGAGCTAGCAAATATTTGGCTGAGCAAATGAATGGTTTGGTTTATGAGGGGAAAAAAACCAAGTCTTAGATGCAGCGTCCAATAAAGCTGTGAATAATTAGTCGATTGGATGAAAAGCCATGGTAAACATCCCTAACAGTGTCTGGCCATCTGAGAAACAGGGTTCTGTCTGCTTTTCTCTTATTCAGTTAATTATTGTTTAGGGGACACTTATACATACCACATTCTAGGGCCATGATCTTAGACTCTTTGATTTCAGGTTGGCATTGAATGCTTTGACTTACTGGAGGACCCCCCTTTTGCTGATATGGGTAATCACTGAGTGAATTTCCAGCTATTAATTAATTAATATAAGAAATGGTTAAATATTAATAAGATAACGCTTTTATGAAAAGTTTTTCCTAAACCCAAACTTTATTGGAAGACATGGCTTTGTTTTACAGTTCTTCAAATGCCCGTAATGTCTGCTGTAATAGAGAACAGCTGTGTCCTCAAGTCTGCTCAGCATTTAATCTATTGTGACATTGTTTTGGATGATGTATTTGAAGATATGGCCTCACACAGATACGTTGTTGGAAAATGGAAGAACATCCTACTTGATTTCTCAGATGGTTATGTAGTCTCTGGAAAATTCCACTGAACACTCATATGAGAGTAAGAATTCAAAAGGCAAGTTACCCCTTGGTGTTAGTCATAAGCATTCTGGACTTGGTGGATTGCCTGAGAGGGAGGGAAGGAGAGATTCTCAAGGGTCTTCGAACTACACTTTGAGAAAGGTTGCTCTGGCCTTGCTCTAGCTTTTATGTGAGCCAGAAAGCTTTCCAGGACACATGAGGTTTCCTGGTGTCTGTGGTTGGTCTTCAAGTGAACCAACTATGGACTGCAGAGCCTTATTTCTAGACGTTCCACCAGTGTGTTCCAGTTGATTCCCCAGTCACTGCCCGTCACCACAGTGCCATGTCAGCTAATGTGATTCATGTGGAATTTTACATGCTATGAGAAAATGATGCTGGTCAAAGTCATTTTGCTTTTTGCTCTATTTATATCTTCACTGATGAGTGCACAAGATGGCTTACAGGGTAAAGGCACTTGCCACTAAGATTGATGACCTGGGTTCAATTCCTGGGACCCAACCATATAGTAGAAGGAGAGATCCAACTCCCCCAAGTGGTTATTTGACCTCCATATGTACATCATGGTATGGGCATACAATCTCTCTCTCTCTCTCTCTCTCTCTCTCTCTCTCTCTCTTTCTCTCTCAATAAATAAATAAATAATTTAATTTAAAAAATTCCAAACATAATCAAAACATTATGGATTTTAAAGACTTAACTCCAAGCAGGGAGACACATTTGTGAATATTGGTAAATTTATATGTATAAATAAATATTCAGTAATTGTTTCTATTTGGAGTCATATCTTCCTGGGTCATGAAGGTTAAAGGCAGACTCTAACAATCCTATTGTGGCAAGTTCACAGTCTGTGAGACAAAAAAAAGCAGTTAGAGAAATATACAATTCAGAATGCAAACTCAATACTGAATTTAAACTCTCTGGAAGCAAAAGAGGCCAATGTGGCTTGCAGATCGATTTCCTGCTCATCTAGTAACTGGGAATGGAGGTAAGATGAAAACTGTGAGAATGCCTGAGATGAAGAGTGAATTCCAGCAAATACCCCAAGGAACTGCTTTCCCTCTTTGTAGCTAGTGCAGGGTCTTAATATTTTTCTTGAGAAATGAACAAAGGTGACATTTTTCTCCTCTGGACCTAGAAAGGGGTCTGTGCACACTTGAAAAGTAAATATCCCTGGGCTGATTTGATGCAGATGTCACCCACAGCTGTGCAAGCAGGGGCAGAGCGGGTGTCAGCGACTTGCCACAGATTTACATTTAGCCTTTTGGCAGAATTCATGAAACATAGACTACTTGTTTTTGAATCATTTCTCTTTCTCCTGCTTTAATCTTGACCCCTTTTTTCATATTCCATTGCCATATACTGAGTAGTGTTATAAGAGCTGTTGTTTTTATTCTATGAACACTTGAGAAACAGTTCTTGAGCATATATAGGCACCAAGTGTTGTGTTAGATGGATAAATAATGAATAAAACCATCATATAGAAGTATCGAACATGTATAAGACCTTGAAGTTAACAGATCATTAGCTGACACACATGATTCCAAATATGCAGTTTTCAACAAACAAGTGATAAACTTCTAGTGTAATTCTGTCTAATAATTTGGATATTCTATTTGTAAAAATAGAAATGTTTGGGCTGGAGAAATGGCTCAGCAGTTAGGAGCACTGGCTGCTCTTGCAGAGGATCCAGGTTCAATTCCTAGCACCCACATGCAGGTTAACAACCATGCTTACCTTCAGTTCCAGGGCAATTTGACACCTTTTTCTGACCTCCTCAGGCATTGCACAACATGGATGCACTTACGTACATGCAGACAATACACTCATATGCATAAGATAAAAATAATAAATAAGAGCCGGTCGTGGTGGTATATACCTTTAATCCTAGCACTTGGGAGGCAGAGGCAGGCAGATCTTTGTGAGTTCAAGGCCAGCCTGGTCTACAGAGCGAATTCCAGGACAGCTGGGGCTACAGGGAGACCCTGTCTCGAAAAGAACAACAACAACAAAATAATAATAATAATTAAAAATTAAAAAAAGAACCTGGATTCATTTCTCAGTACCCCAATTGTAGCTGACAACCATGTGTAACTCCAGTTCCAGGGGATCAAATGTCCTCTTCTGGCTTCAAAGGGCATTGTGTGAAATGGGTGCACTTACATAAATGCAGGCAATACACTCATATACATAAAAATATGATAGAAATAAATATTCTACAGCTGTATGGTTCAGAACAGTAGCCACTAACCACATCCCACTATGGAGCACCTGACACGTGGCTAATGCAACTGAGAAACTGAATTTTAAATTTAGCAATGTCTTTGAGACAATATTTTTCTATGTTGTCTTAAAGTCCTGGGCTCAAGTCATCCCCCACATTGCCCTTTCATTTCAGGTAATACAGGAGTATGCCACCACAACAAGCTCCTTGACTTTCCATGATTCAAAATTCAAATGGTTATGTACGTCTAGTGGCTATAATATTAGATGGGACAGTTCTAGAAGCCAAGAACCAAATGTTATCCATTTGCTAGCTAATCCTTTCTGATGCTAGATGAGATTGACATGTGCCATTGGATTTTTGAAAATATGCTTTTACATTAATTCCTATTATTCCTCTAGTTATGAGAGCTTAAATTAAAGCTTAAATATGAATTGATGAGAAGATTAACACAAAACTTCCATTAGTCTGAAGCTAGAAATAGATTGAAAACAATAAGTAGAAGATCAACGTGTATTTAAGAAACCCATTGGACATTCTAGACATTAAAAAAGGGGGAAGATTTCTATGCTCTGAAGAGAAACTAGAAAATAAGACTTTAATAACTAAGGAAAGCACTTCATGGAGTGAGAGATGAGTGGGTAAGAGCACTGGCTGCCCATGCAGAGAACCTAGGTTTGGTTTTCAGCACACACCTGGCAGCTAAAACAGTCCATAATTCCAGTTCCAGGGGACCTGATGGCCCATTCTGGGCCCTGTGGACCCTGGAGGACATGGGTGCACTTACATGGATGCAGGCAAAATACTCTTAAAAACAGTCCTAAGAAGCTTGGGGAAAAAAAGCCCTTAATTTCATTTGGAAAAGCAAAAGACCCCGAATAGCCAAAGCAACCCTGAGTGAAAAGAACAATACAGGGGGATCTCTCTACCAGACTTCAAACTATACTACAGGGCTATAGTCATAAAAACAGCTTGGTACTGGCACAAAAACAGACCTGTTGACCAATGGAACAAAACTGAAGATCCAAACTTGAGCACATACAATTTCAGCCATCTCATATTTGACAAGGGGGCCAAGAAGACACAATGGAGGAAAGACAGCATCTTCAGCAAGTGGTGTTGGCAAAACTGGATCACCACTTGTAGAAGAATGAAATTAAACCTCTACCTCTCACCCTGTACAAAAATCAACTCCAGATGGATCAAAGACCTCAATGTGAAACCCAAAACTCTGAAGGTGATAGAAGAAGAGGTTGGCAGGAGCCTACAAGACATAGGCATAGGAAAAGACTTCCTATATCAGACAGCAGCTACACAGGAATAAGGTTGACAATTGACAAATGGGACCTCATTAAACTCAAAAGCTTCTGTACATTAAAAGAAATAATCAAAGAAGTAAAGAGAAAACCCACAGAGTAGGAGGAAACCTTCACCTCAGATGCAACTGACAAAGCATTCATTTCCAGAATATATAAACTACTCCAAAAACAAAGAAGAAATAAAACAAATGACCCACTCAAAAGATGGAGCAAAGAGCTGAACAGAGACTTCACAAGTGAGGAATTAGAGATGGCTGAGAAACATCTTAAAAAGTGTTCAACGTCACTAAAAATTAAGGAAATGCAAATTAAAACTTCTTTAAGATAGCATCTTACTCCAATAAGACTGGTTAGGATCAAGAAAACAAATGCTACCAAGTGCTGAAGAGATTGTGGGGAAAAGGGAACACACATCCACTGCTGGTAGGAATGTAAACTCATACAGCCACTATGGAAAGCAGTGTGGAGAACCCTTGGAAGACTTGGAATGAACTTGCCACCTGATCCAGCCATAACACTCCTAGGCATGTACCCTCAAGACTCATCCTACTGCAGAAATACATGCACAGCCAAGTTTATTGCAGCTCTCTTCACAATAGCAAAGAGCTGGAACCAACCCAAGTGCCCCTCAACTGATGAGTGGATAGAGAAAATGTGGTACATCTGCACAATGGAGTTCGATGCAGTGGTAAAGAAAGATGACACATCATGAGCTTTGCAGGTAAATGGATGGAGCTAGAAGATATCATGCTAAGTGAAGTAACAGTCCCAGAAGAACAAACGACAAATGGTATTCCTCATCTGTGGATGCTAGCACCAATTACCTAATTGTATGGCAAACTGAGCAATGTTAATATGATCTGAAAACAACTGTGCTCTTATATTGTGAATCCCTTAAAAAATAAATAAATAAAAATTAAAAAAACTCTTATACATTTGAAAAGAAAGCACTTGAGCTTTTTGATATTATAGTAAGCTATGAGTTGAAAATTTAAGCTATTAAATATCATTGGAGAAAAGGTCAGAGAAAACACAGAAAACAAAGATAATAATCCCAATCAAGTCTTTTGGGACTATTGTGGTATGGCACATGTGGGTCAAAGGAGCTATAATGCCTTGGAAAAAATTCAGAAACTGAGATCTCATATTCACAGAGGCAAAGCGATACCTAAAAGCTGTAGAGGATACAATTTTAGAGTCAAAAGCTCCCAGTAGAGTTGGATAGATGAGACAAATGCAGATGGCTATGTAACAGTGAAGAATCAGACAACTAGGAAGAACAATCAAAAGATTATGTTTGATAGCAACTTTTAATTACCAAATTAGAACATTAGAAATATTAAGAGGTGGGAGGAAGCTGAGCTCATATCTGGTAAGAGCAGTAAAAAGAGTGTGGTAGGTGAAGCCAGGCTGAAACTGGGTGTAGACACATTATGCTGCTTAATTTCTTTTTCTCTTTGGCTAAGTTACTTCATCCAGATTTCTACCTTTCCACCTGTATAATGGGGACAATATTAGTTAAAGTTAAGAAGATTGACACTGGACCTAACACAGCACATCCTCAAGACAGCAAGACTATCCAAGTAGTTGATACGAGTAACTATTATCAGAGGGCCTTCTGGTAACAGAACTAATACAAGAATATATGATGATAGTCCTAGACAGTGAGTGGACTTAATTTGAGTAAAAGTTGTCAGAAGAAATGGTAAGAAATAATGGTAGGGAAAAAAGGTAAAGATGGGTCCATATGGTCTCTCTTCCTTGAAATTCTGACAAAAATAGTTGGGTTTAATTGTCATAAACAATGGGAAACCTTTGGAGGCTAAGCACAGGAGGTAAACTCTAGGGGAAGGCAAAGAGCTTATGTTGAGCCACGTGTGAGCTAATAGCAGCGACAAGACAGAAGCTGCGTGAGAGAGAAGTAAAGGACAAACACAGGAGGCAATTGAAGACAAAGATCCCCTTCTGCTTCCCAGCCCATATGCCTAAGGGTTAAGGTGAGTTGAGTTATTGATCCACTATGGCCCAACAGGCAAATACTTGCAGACACAACTGTTTGACTTATCAGTCAAATACCATCACTTCCGGTGTGCTATGTGGCACAGGAAGTTCTGACAATCACTGAATTAAGGTACTTAGTGCCAGACTGAATATAAGGAATAAAATAAAATCATTATAATACTTACTTTTTTTTTGGTCTTTTTGAGACAGGGTCTCCCTGTAGTCCTGGCTGGCCTGGAACTTGCTCTGTAGACTGGGCTGGCTGTGAACACAGAGATCCACCAGCCTCTGCGTCCTGAGTGCTGGGATTAAAGGTGTGTGCCACCACGCCTGGCACAATTCTTAACTTTTTTTTTTTTTTTTTTTTTTGAGACAGGTCTCTCTTTAAGTCCCACCTGGCCTGGAGCTCCTCTACAGACCGGGCTGGTCTTGAACTCACAGAGATCCACCTGCCTCTGCTCCCGAGTTGCTAGGATTCAACGACATGTGCACCACGCCCATTTTTTTTTTTGGTATTTTTGAGACAGGGTCTCCCTTTAGTCCCAGCTGGCCTGGAGCTCACTCTGTAGAACAGCCTGGCCTTGAACTTACAGAGATCTGCCTGCCTCTGCCTCCTGAGTGCTAGGATTAAAGACATAGTGGTACACCATACTTACTTTTTAAAGATGAGGTAGAGGGGGACACTCACCAGGCCCAGAGAGAGGGGCAGCTCAGTGCCGGGGAACAGATGAGCACAACGCCAGGCGGCCCATCGCTCCCCTGGGCATGGCCTGTTGCCTGACAGCCAGCCACCCTGGCCCAATGTGCACAATGGTGGGGCAGAGTCACCCAGCCAGCTGGACTCCCACCAGGTCCAGAGAAAGGAGGCAGCTTGGCACCTGGGGAAGAGGACTTCTGGAGAAGCTCCAGACCAGAAAGGGAAGAGCCAGCCGAACCTCCTAATATATAACCAAAAGGGAAAACTAGAAACCTATCACAACCAGCCCTCCATAAACCAAGAAGACAACAAACATGTCTGTAGGAAACAAGCAAATTGAGCTTTCAACACAGCAAAGAAACATTTGACATTCACACCAAGTTACAAACAGTAAAACAAACCCACATGCCAAAAATACAAAGAAAAAACAACCCTTCAGAAAATACTGAAGCAATTCAGAGGACAGAAGAAAGGAGCACCTATATCTCCAAGCATCTAGAGAGAGAAATTAATAAAAGCATAACTGTGAAAATACAAACCTAGACTAAGAATGCATATAGAAAATAAGGTGAAAGGAAGAAACACACGTCTCTCAATATTAATGGTCTAAACCCCCCAATCAGAAGACATAGAGTGGGAGAATGGAGTAGGAAACAGGATCTGTCTGTGTGCTGTCC
This sequence comes from Rhizomys pruinosus, assembly GCA_009823505.1. Classification (NCBI taxonomy): domain Eukaryota; kingdom Metazoa; phylum Chordata; class Mammalia; order Rodentia; family Spalacidae; genus Rhizomys; species Rhizomys pruinosus. The sequence goes on from VZQC01010028.1 coordinate 817,082, forward strand.
ACAGGAACCCACCTTGACCGCAAGGACAGGAGCCAAAAGTGCCTTTCACTTAAAGTGAAAGGATGGAAAAAGATATTCCAAGGAAATCGTACCAAAAAGTAAGCAGGAGTTCCCATTCTAATATCAGACGAAATAGACCTCAAAGTAAAACTAATCAGAAAAGACAAAGAGGGCCATTGCATCCTTATAAAAGGAACAATTAATCATGAAGATTTCACAATCATAAATGTACATGCACCAAACTCTGGTGCACCAAACTTTATAAACACAATCTTCCAAGAGCTTAAGGCACAGATTAATCCCAGCATGCTAATAGTGGAGGACTTCAACACCCCACTGAGCTCTTTGGATAGATCAACTGGACAAGAATAAACAGAGGCATCTGAACTGAACAATATATTACTCTAAATGGACCTCACAGACATCTATAGAATATTCCACCCAAACACCAGAGAATATACTGTCTTCTCATCACCCTGTGGAACATTCTCCAAAACTGATCATATACTGGGACACAGAAAAAAACCTCAACAAATACAAAAGGATTGAAATAATTTCATGCATTCTGTCAGACTATAGTGCAATAAAGCTGAATATCATATCACGATAAGCCCTACCATCTACAAGAACACATGGAGACTAAACAACACACTCCTGAATAATGAATGGGTCAAGGAAGAAATAAAGAAATAAAAGCGTTCCTGGAACTAAATGAAAATAACAACACAACACAACAAAACCTATGGAATACTTTAAAAGCAGTCCTGCTGGGCGTGGGGGCACATGCGTTTAATCCTAGCACTCGGGAGGCAGAGGCAGGTGGATCTCTGTGAGTTCAAGACCAGCCCGGTCTGTAGAGTGAGCTCCAGGCCAGGTGGGACTTAAAGAGAGACCTGTCTCAAAAATACCAAAAAAAAAGCAGTCCTAAGAGGGAAGTTTATAGCCCTGGGAGCCTACATTAAAAAAAAAAAAAGAGCACAAACAAATGATCTAACACTGCAGTTAAAAACACTTGAGAAACAACAACAAATGAACCCCAAACCCAACAGACAGGAAGAAATAGCAAAATTCCCAGAGCAGAAATCAATGAAATAGAAACAAAGAAAACAATACAAAGAATCAATGAATCCAAAAGTTGGTTCTTTGAAAGGATAAACAAGATAGACAGACCTCTAGCTCAGCTAGTTAACCAAAAGAAAAAAAGAGCAAATCCAAATATAATTTGTGATGAAAAGGAAAACATCACAATGGACAACAAAAGGATCCAGACAATCATACGGGAATACTTCAAAAACCTATACTCTACTAAATTTGAAAACTCAAGTGAAATGGATGATTGACAGCTTAAACAGACCCATAATATTTGAGGACATTGAAAATGTAATAAAAAACCTCCTAGCCAAAAAAATCCCAGGCCCAGATGGATTCACGGCAGACTTCTATAAAATAAAATATTTAAAGAGGACTTACAACCATTACTAACTACGCAAACTGTTCAGAAGGATACAAAGAAAGGGAAATCTCCCAAATTCCTTCTATGAAGCTAGCATTACCCTAATACCCAAAGGAGGCAAAGATACAGCCAAAAAAGAAGAACTATAGGCCCATCTCATTAATGAACATAGATGCAAAAATACTCAACAAAATACTTGCAAACTGCATACAGATCCGCATTAAAAAAATCATCCATCATGACCAAGTTGGATTGATACCAGAGATGCAGGGATGGCTCAACATACGAAAATCAGTAAATATCATAAAACACATAAATGGACTGAAAGACAAAAACCACTTGATCATCTCAGTTGACACAGAAAAAGCAAAATCCACTATCAGTTCTTGCTTAAAGTCCTAGAGGGAATTGGACTGAGGGTCATTCCTCAATGTAATCATAGGCATATACAAAAACCCCACAGCCAACATCATCCTAAATGGAGAGAAGTTAGAAGCATTCCCCTTAAAGGCAGGAACACGGCAAGGCTGTCCCTTATCACCACTGCTATTCAATATAGTGCTTGAAATGCTTGCTAGGGCAAAAAGGCAAGAAAGGGAAATAAAGGAGTACTAATTGGAAAAGAAAAAGTCAAGCTATCCCTCTTTGCAGACAATATGATAGTTTACCTAAAGGATGTTAAAAACTCCATCAGAAAACTCCTAGAAATGATAAAGACTTGCAGTAAAGTGGCGGGATACAAAATTAACCTAGAAAAATCAGTAGCCTTTCTTTACACCAACAATAAGCAACAGAAGAAGGAATATAAGGAGACCTTCCCACTCAAAATAGCCTCAAAAACAATAAAATACCTAGGAAAAATCTAATCAAAGACACCAAAGATTTATACAACAAAAATTTTATACCCCTGAAGAAGGAGATTGAAGAAAACACCAGAAGATGGAAATCCCATGCTCATGGATTGGAAAAGTTTGTACAGTAAAAATGTCCATTCTGCCCAAATTAATGTATAGATTCAATGCAATCCCAATTAAAATCCCCATGAGTTTCTTCACAGACATGAACAAAAAATTCCTTAAGTTTAGGGCTGGAGAGATGACTCAGCAGTTAAGAGTGATGACTGCTCTTGCAGAGGATCTGGGTTCAATTCCCAGCACCCACATGGTGGCTAAGAACAATATTTAACTCCAGTTCCAGAGGAATCTGATGCCCTCTTCTGATCTCCGTGGCATTGCACGACACAGGTGCACCAACCTACATGCAGATGGCACACCCATACACATAAAAATAAATAAATAGGGCTGGAGAGAGAGCCTAGTGGTTAAGAGCACCGACTGCTCTTGCAGAGGACCCGGGTTTGATCCCCAGCACCCACATGGCGGCTAAGAACAGTCTGTAACTCCAAATCCAGGAGAACTCCAGTTCCAGGGGAATCCGAGACCCTCTTCTGACCTCCGCGGCATTGCACGACACAGGTGCACAAACCTACATGCAGACAGTACATTCATACACATACAAAAATAAAAAAATTAAAAAAAATAAATTTAAAAATAAATACATAAATAAATTTTTAAAAACCCTTTAAAAAAAATCCTTAAATTCATATAGAAAGACAAAAGACCTGAAATAGCCAAAGCAACCCTGAGGAAAAAGAGCAATACGGGGGGATCACTATACCAGACTTCAAACTATATTATGGGGCTACAGTCATAAAAACAGCCAGGTACTGGCACAAAAACAGACCCGTAGACCAATGGAACAAAACTGAAGACCCAAACTTGAGCTCATACAACTTCAGCCACCTCATATTCAACAAAGGGGCCAAGAAGACTCAATGGAGGAAAGACAGCATCTTCAGCAAATGGGGTCGGCAAAACTGGATCACCACTTGGAGAAGAATAAAATTAAATCCCTACCTCTCACCCTGTACAAAAATCAACTCCAAATGGATCAAAGACCTCAATGTGAAACCTGAAACTCTGAAGGCGATAGAAGAAAATGTTAGCAGCAACCTACAAGACATAAGCATAGGAAAAGACTTTCTAAATCAGACAGCAGCTGTGCAGGAAATAAGGTCGACAATTGACAAGTGGGACCTCATTAAACCCAAAAGCTTCTGTACAGTGAAAGAAATAATCAGTGAAGAGAAAACTCACAGAGTGGGAGGAAACCTTCACTGCTGATACATATGACAGAGCATTAACTTCCAGAATATATAAACAACTCAAAAAACAAAGAAGAAAACAAATGACCCACTCAAGAGATGGAGTAAAGAGCTGAACAGAGACTTCATAAGTGAGGAAGTAAAACTGGCTAAGAAACATCTTGTAAAATGTTCAACATCATTAATAATTAAGGAAATGCAAATTAAAACCACTTTAAGATATCATCCCACTCCAATAAGACTGGTTAGGATCAAGAAAACAAATGATACCAAATGCTGGAGAGGGTGAGGAAAGGGGAATACTCATTCACTGCTGGTAGGAATGTAAACCTAGTGGAAAGCAGTGTGGAGAACACTTAAAAGACTCAAAATGAGCCTACCACCTGACCCACTCATACCACTCCTGAGTATATACCCACAAGACTCATCCCACCGCAGTGATACATGCACAGCCGTGTTTATTGTAGATCTCTTCACAATAGCAAAGAGTTGGAACCAACCCAAGTGCTCCTCAACCAACGAGTGGATAGAGAAAATGTGGTACATCTACACAATGGACTTCTATGCAGTGGTAACAAAAGGTGACATCATGAACTTTGCAGGTAAATGGATGGAACTAGAAAATATTATGCTAAGTGAGGTAATAGTCCCAGAAAAACAAACAACGAATGGTATCCCTCATTTGTGGATGCTAGCATCAAGTAAGGCAAACTGAGTAACATTAATGTTATATTTCTCTTTAGATCTAAAAGCAACTGTGTTCTTAGAATGTGAATCCATTAATGCGCTCTAGAATTAACCTACTACTTATTTTCAGACTTTATAAATTTGGTACCAGGGTGGAGGGCATGTTTGCATATTTTAGAACCATATAAAATTAAAAGGGAAAAATGTGAATCCCCAAATATGATTTGGAAATAACATACAGTTTATTTTCAAATGACATGATTTTAGTACATGTATGACATACATAAAAGCATATGTTGAAACAATATGGATTAAAGGGAACAATAATAACAAAAGAACTAGGACAGGGAACTGACTGAAGCAGTAGAGTTCTTCCCCTCAAAAAATAATCTTCTGCTTTGAAAAATTTTGAAAAGACTCAGAAGGGGAAACAGGACCTGGATGGCAGACTGCATGAACTCAGGAGGGGCAGGGGGCAGGGAGGGAGAAATGAGTCTGGACTGAACTGAGAAGTGATGCATGAAATGCACGAAACTTCAATAAAAGATTTTAAAAAAAAGATGAGATAGAGGTTTGGTGTGTTGTAGAGAACTGTAATCCCAGCAGTTGGAAGGAAGATCGGAAGACCAAGGCCAGCTTGGACTACATAGCAAATGTAAGGCCAGCTCTAGTTGGCTACATGGGACCCTGTTTTGAAGCCAAATCCAAAACCAACTAAACAAACAAACAAACAAAAGACTAGACAAGATGTTGGCTACTACTTATGGGATATAAATGAGAAGTTTGTTTTGAATATGTCATTTGCTGTAAATATGAAATATTCATGCAAATAATAAGAGGAAAAGGCAGGACAACACCAAAAAAAAAAAAAAAAAAAAAAAGATGAGGCTGGAGAGATGGTGCAGTAGTTAAGAGCACTGGCTGCTCTAGCAGAGGACCCAGGTTCAGTTCCCAGCACACACATGGCAGCTCACAACCATCTACAACTCCAGTTCTAGGGGGATCCAATGTCATATTCTGACCTCTCCAGGCAATGAACAACATGAGTGCACTTACATATATGCAAGCCATATATTCCTACATATAAAATAAAAATCACAAATAAAAACATTTTAAAAACAACAAAGATGAGGGATTTCTTATACATAGAGGTCATCTGTACCTAATAATGGAATACAGCCAGCTGTGGTTGGCTAAAATACCACTCAGAGAATGGGAATTAATGGACTGATATGAACCTATCTATCTCCTTTGACTTAAGTCTGCTTTCATTTTCATCATAGACAAAGATGTAGAAGCATTCTGACTTTGACAAATTATACAGATATGGTACAAATAACGACTATCCTGGCTGATGTAATCCAGATTCAGGATGATTCTTTGCTCTAAACTAAAAAAGATAAAAATGAAACAGTACATTCAACCATGAGTAGCTACTTAGCATCACTGAAATGCAAATTTAAAAATGGTTAAGGTAGAAAATCTTATATTGTGTCTTATAACTAAAAAAGAAGTAAAAAACATTTACTATAAAATTCTACATATATTACATTATATGTATCATAAAGATATGTGTACACATATGCGTATCTATAAAATTACTGTGGGTTATATTCTAAGGAAACCTTAGAGGTGAAATGCTCTACACTTTGTTAGATGAATTTTTTGCAAGGTGGGGATTAAATCTAGGTCCTCATGCATGCTGGGCCAGCATAGCACCACTGAGCTCTATCCCCAGTCCTGTTAAATGAAAATTTAGTTTCTTCCTTCTGGACTATCATTAAGTATTCACTCTAGGGGGAAATCATTTTCTAGCTAGAAGAGTTAACTACTTAATTAAGGCAGATCAATTTGCTTACAGTACTTTTGTGTACCAACTCATTTGCCTACCTTAGAAGGACAACAAAGAGCTGGTATTGTGTGAAGAAAAGCACTTTATGAGGACAATGACATCTCTGTAGTCAAATAGGGAACTGTAACTGGGCTACAGGAAGAAGAAGAAGAAGAAAAAAAGGAGTCCAGGGCCCTCAGCACATGGGTAGGTCATCCCTACCCAGACACAGTTGTACCATTGCCACATCTGCCTAGAGGAGTGTTCAAAGGAACAAGATAGTTTGGAGTGTTTTGTTTAAGCCCATAGGAAGGACATCAGGGTAGGGCCATTTATTTCATTTACCTTTGCTTTGATGGCTAAACTTTGGACCATGGCCTTTCCTGATGTACGACAACCTCCTTCGCTGGGAGAATGTGCTGAACATTTCTACATTTGCCATGGTCTTTGCTGACGACTCAGTTTGTTCAAGACTGTAGTACGAAGAAGAGGTCAAGGTAGGGAAGTCAAAGCAGAAATTTAAAGTGTCATGTCCACAGTCAAGAACGGACAGAGGGAAATGAATGCCCGCTTGCTGCCCACAGGCCAGCAGCTTTCTTCATTCTTACGCCTTAAAATTTTCTATTTCAAAATGTATTTTTTAGAGCCATGGAATGTTTTAATACAAAATTAATCATTTAACAACAAATTAATAATCAGTGCAAACCCCCTCACACAGGATGCCCAAAATGCCAACCCGATATATACACTTTTTAATTGAGACTGTTTCCAGGTGATTCTGTTAAAACTAAGTTAAAACTAAGCAGAACACCCACCTTCCCAGTTAGCTTCACCTCCATCTCTCCCACTTCCTCTTTGTATTGGGTTCCTTAGAATCTGGAATGAAGGATGGGTGGGGAAACTCGCGGGAAGTCAGGTCAAGTTCGGGAGTGGGGCTGGAGTTCTACCCTATTTCCTGTGTTCTCATTTCTAAGGATGTCTCTTGGCAAACAAAAAAAATAGGTATGGCCAAGTTGAGTGACTTACACAACCCTGAGGGCCCATTTACAGTGTTTTGACATAGGATTCAGACCACTTAGCGAGAAACACACCTTACTCGAACAGGTGCATTGGAAAGGAATCTTACAATTTGGTTCATCAGAATTCTTTTTGGTATAGCTCACAATGTTCTTTCTACTAGGGGGTGTCTGTTTATAACCTTTGGTTCAGAGACTTTGTTATCTGAGGGACACACTTATATTAAAGCCCCAAAGGGAATTTCATCAGGTTGAGGACTTTGTATTCCTTCCCTCTCAGCCAAATTCTGAGAATGTGCTTCTAGGAAATCTCAGAGCTCATTATATGCTGTTTTATATTCCAGAAGCTTACATCACTTCATCATTGCTGTTTTTTTCCCATTTAAATAATCTCAACTTTCTTAGCCTCAAAGTTTTCAATCTATTTCAATATTTGTTTTAAGTTGTGAAATGCTAGATTCAAAGTTAACAATAAAAGATATGTACTCTGTTGCAATTTTTAAGAGGCATGAGCATGCGTGAGAGATACACAGTTTTCTAACATATAATGTATATAACTTATATGACATATATGACCTATTCCTTTCTGAAGTCTTCCTGTGGATGAACATACATGTTTGGGATGTTGAAGTGGAAGAGAGAGAGAGAGAATATAACTGCTCCACCATTCTGAGAGACAGGCAAGAAGAGATAAAGCTGGCCCATAGGTTATCATGTGAGTTATGGAATGGGCTGATGACGCACTGTTGCCCACATTGCCTAGATAGCCCTTGAGTGAGTTTGAAGACAAGGGAGGCAAGTTTGAGAGAAGCCTGAGAGGAGCGGCTCTTTGCTGACAGGTCCAAAGAGGTGAGGAGCAGGCATCTGAACAGCCAGTGGTCAGTGTTAGTAGATAATTCCTATAATAGGCTAATCTAGGGTGTTTGTTTATTTCTGCCCCGGTTTCCCTTAGAAACTTTACAACAATTCTGTTATGGCAGAAGGAGAAAGACAAAATTTGGTTCTTCGTCTTTTGTTTCATTTTTTACAATGCCTAATCCAGAGAGAAAAAGTCAATCAATATACCTCTGTGTGAGGTGAACACGCAGCATTGGGGAGAAAAATGACAGAACTCAAGGTAATACAGAAACAACGGCAAGCGGAAAGGCCTTCCATCAAGAGACAGGCCACACCTCTGAGCTCATCACTCTGTGCACTGAACAGGACAGTGGGGCTTTTCAAAGTCCATGTGTAAGAACTATCTTTTCTATTGTGTGCTCGCCAGCAGACGTGGAAGCCAAACACCGTCCATAAACACCATGCACATGATCACAATTCAGCTGAGGGCTGCTGCCCACCAGTTCTTCCTATCGCAATGTTAGCTTGCCATGATTAGCTAATTTTTCCCTTAGTGTATTCTAATTCTGTTGAGCTTCTGCCACAATTCCATCCTAGAGGCAGTGGAAACATCAGTTATTCCCACCAGAAATTCACTGTATACTACCACGCACTGTTTTCGTACATGTCCCCCTCTCACATGCAGGGGCAAGGATTTTAAGAGTACTACTTTCAGGGTAGAAAAGTAGTGACATAACATCCACAGGTGGAGTAAGGTTAGAGGTTAGACTTTGCATAGCATTGCCAGGCACAGAAATGTTATGTAGATATGAGAAGGGTATTACATGTCCGTGTGAGATGAAAATATCCCTGTTCTATAGTTAAATGACTGAAGACAAGCTAAGAAAGAAACAGCCTCACCTCACTTCAGGCAGAGCAAAGCAAGGGTTCAGAACACAGGCCTTGGAGCCAGACCACCAGGTTCGAACATGCCCTCTTGTTCTTTGCCATGAGATTAAGGGCAAAGTATTTTTGCTTCAGTACAAATACTTGGTACAAAGTACTTTCTGCTACCGGAAAATAAGACTGGTCCTGGAAATGTTATCTATTTTATGAGATGGTATCAGTGCACATCAGACACTGAGGACATTCACACACACACACACACACACACTGTCTTAATATAGTTCGAAAGAATGATTGGCAGAGTGTAACTTGCCTAATAGATTATAGTTTCTGATACTAGATTTTTAAATAATTTAAAGATCTTCTATTTTAATCTCTTCATGTTGCTTTAGCGCAACTGACAGTATTTTCAATACCAACATACAGATGACATATGGAGCACTGATTCCCATTTAATTTGGAACATGCTTTTATTTGAAAACAGAGTCTGATGTTATATTTACTTTAGTTTTTAGTTAGACGTGTGGAAGATTAAAAAAAAATAGTTTTGGTACAATTGAGCAAATTAGGTTTGAAGTTCCCAAGAAAGGGTCTGATTTTAAATGAAAGCTTTTGTCCAGGTAGAGAAATCGAAATGGAACATACAAAATATCATTTACATTGAACCCCTTGTTTTGGATGGCATCTTGCTATGGAGTCCTGGCTGGCCTGGTTTCAAACTCATGGCAATCCTTCTACCTCAGCCTTCCAAGTACTGGGATGACAGGCAGGTGTTACCATGCCCAGTTTATTAAACTTTCCCTATTCTATATGTATAGGCAGTTTCCTTTACAGTCAACTGTGATACTTCATTAATTTTGAATTCATGAATTTTGAATATAGTGAAGTAAATATATCCAGGTTTGATGGTAGGACACTTTCACTTATCAAAATTTGTTGAGCATCTGGGACCGTCAGCCCTATGCTTTCAGAAGAGTTTACACTGTACTTAGAAACACCTGAGAATTAGCTGCATTGGCAAAACGTTTGTTTTCTAAGCTTTGGGTTTATTTTCCTTTTTTTGTTGTTGCTGTTGTTCAGAGAGCTTGCTTTTCTTGGTTTTAGGTCTTAGAAATGTTGACAGAATCAGAGCAAGCCTCTTTGGCTCTCAGGTGGATCAAGAGAAAAAAGGAGGCCTCGCCAAGGGGCTCCATGTAGAAGGCAAGTGGGAAGCTCTTCATGGCGTCCCAGCCTCAAAGTCTCGCCCACACTCACCGATGACATTCCTTCCTTCCTTCCTTCCTTCCTTCCTTCCTTCCTTCCTTCCTTCCTTCCTTCCTTCCTTCCTTCCTTCCTTCCTTCCTTCCTTCCTTCCTTCCTTCCTCTCTCCCTCCCTCCCTCCCTCCCTCTCTCCCTCCTTTCTTCNAAGTACTTTCTGCTACCGGAAAATAAGACTGGTCCTGGAAATGTTATCTATTTTATGAGATGGTATCAGTGCACATCAGAAACACTGAGGACATTCAACACACACACACACACACACACGTTCTTAATATAGTCGAAAAGACATTTATGGCAGAGTGTATGAACTTGCCGTTGAATGGAGATCTACTAGAGTGTCTGATACTTAGGATTTGTTAAAACAATGGGGTTAAAAGAATCGATCTATTTAATCTCTTTCATGTTGCTTTTTAGGTCGGCACCACACTTCACCAGATATTTTCTAAATTCCAACATAAGATCGACATATGGAAGACACTGAATTCCATTTAATTTGGAACATGCATTTATTTTGAAAACAGAGACTTGACTGTTAGATTACTGTTAATTTTTTAGTTAGTACGCTTTCGATGTGGAAAGATGTTTACAAAAAAATATTGACGTCTTTGGGTTTTTTTCTAATTTTGCAGCAAATTAGGTTTTGAAGTTCCCAGAAAGGCGTACTGATTAAATGAAAGCTTATGTCCAGAGTATAAGAAAAGAAAATCCGAAAGGAACAATACAAAAATATCAATTTACAATATGAACCCCTTTCACTGTTTTGGATGGCATCATTGCTATATTGACGTAGATCCTGGCTGCCTTATGTCTTTAAGGCTATTCAAACTCTATAGGCCATTCCACTGTGCTACTCATCTACAGCCGGTTCTCTTCATTAGTAGGCGTTGTATTGACAATAGACGAAACAGACTAGAGATGGTTTATGCTCAATCCACTTGAGTTTTATGCCCAGTTTATATATAAACTATTCACCTATTCTATATTTGATAGGCCTAGTATTTCCATCTTTACAGGTCAACTGTGAATACTTTCATTAATTTTGACATTCCATGAATTTTGATTATAGTTTTAGATATTGTACATTACATTCTCATTCTCAGGTTTTTGGGATGTAGGACACCTTTTCACTCTATCAAAATGGTTTTGGCTTGAGCATCTGGGTAACCGTCAGCCCTATGCTTCAGTAAGAGTTTACACTGCTACCTTACCGAAAAACACCTGAGGAATTTAGACCTGCATTGGCAGAGAACCGTTTTTACATTGTTCTTTAAACAAAGGCTTTAAGTGTTTGTCCTTATTTTCCATTTTTTTTTTGGTGTTGTTGCTGTTGTTCTTTCACAGAACTTGCTTTCTTGGTTTTTTCAGGTTTCTAAGACAATATGTTGTTCAGAAAGTCAGAGCGTACAATTAGCCTCTTGCTCTCAGGTGAGATACAAGAGAAAAAAAGAGAGTTACCTCGCCAGAGAAGGTAGGAAGCTCCAATTGGTAAAGGCAAGTAATGTAATTAAGGAGTGTAAACTAATTGTCTAGCATTCATGGAGTTACTTTGAACGTATCCCGAGCCTCAATATAAGTAATAACTCGCCCTCACACTCACCAGTGATGACATTCCTTCCCTTCTCTTGTCTAATAACACAGCATACTCCTTGACGTTGTGCGCTTCCTCCTTTCCTTCCTCCCCTTCCTTCCTTCCTTCACTTCCTCCCTCCCTCGCGCTCTTGCACTCTTCTCCTCAACCTCCCGTCGTTCATTCTCCACCTCCTCAACTTTTCCTCGGCTCCCATCCCATTCCTTCCTCCACATTCCTTCCTCCTCCTTTCTGCCCTGCTTTCTGCTCTCTTCTTCCTTTCCCTTTCCTTCCTTCCTTCCTACTCTGCTCCCATTCCCTCCCTTTCTTTCCTTATTCAACCTCTACCCCGTCTCTTCAAAAGTCTCAACCTCTTCCTTCCTTGCTTTCCCTCCCTCGGCACTTCTCCTCCCCTCTCCTTCCTCATTTTCCTCTCTTTCCTTCCTTCCCCTCTTTCTCTCCATCCTTTACCATTTCTTTCCCTCTCCTTTCCTTCCTTCCTTCCTTTCCCTCCCACCACCCCTTCGCTCTCCTTTTCCCTCCCTCCCCACCCCCCTTCCTTCCTTCCCCTTTTCTCTGGCCCGTTTCCTTCCTTCCTTCTCCTTCCTGTCCTTCCTTTACCCTTCCTTCTTCCTTCCACTTTCCTTGACCTTCCTTCCTTCCTCCCTCCCTCCCGTCCGGGCCTCTCCTTCTTTACCTTCCTTCCCCTTTCTCTCCTTCCTTCCTTTCTTCCTTCCTCCTTCCTTTCCTTCCCTTTCCTCCTTCCTCTTTTCCTCTTTCTTTATCTCTCTTTCTTTCCTTCCTTCCTTTCCTTCTTCCCTTCCTTCCTCCTTCCTTCTCCTTCCTCCTTCCTTCCTTACCTTCTTTCTTTCTTTCTTTCTTTCTTTCTTTCTTTCTTTCTTTCTTTCTTTCTTTCTTTCTTTCTTTCTTTCTTTCTTTCATCTTTCTCCTAAAGCCCCTAAAGAAATCCCAGATGTTTCCAAGCATTATTAGAAAGTTGGCTCTTGGAGATACATTGAACCCCCTAAAACCATTTTGAAGGTACTAAAATCCTTTAAGGAGATTTTAGGCTGAGGTTTTAAAAGCATCTGTGCTGAACTTTGAAATAATTTAAGTAACAACTAAAGGAAGCATTCTAGGACATCGGCACACTAAACACTCTCTTGGCATATTGCATCTTGGATATGTGTAAGTAGCTACAAAGGCAGAGGCTATTACCCCACTTTTACAGAGGGAGAACTAGGGACACTGAGAAAACAGTTTGTTCAAGATAAAGCAAGTAGCAAAAGGCAGACTCGAGACTTGGACAGCCTGCCTGACCTGGGGGCTGCCCCCCAGCCACCTCAAGGCTTGGTGTCAGGGTCCAGTGAATATACAAGGCCCCATAATTATTTCAGCTTTTCTCTGCACTCCCTTATCCTATAAGGACATGGTATTAAAATATAAATTAAATATTAAGGAGTTATAAACCACTCAGGATACATGAAAACTATCTGATTATCACTTCAATAATTTAAGAATGTTGAGAAAATGTTCAGCATCATGAAACAAATTTCCTTACAGAGTTCTTGATTCAGTATGGAAAAAAGAACTCCTAAAATGTCATTATGAAGCTGGGACGTCAAAAAGGAAGTATGTAGCAGATTTACTTCAATATTTAAATGCTGTAAACATGTGTAGTTAGTTATCCACTCCTAGCCAACTTTGAAATCTATATCACCGGACTAGATTCTTTTTAAAAATATATTTTACTTATTATTTTATGGGTAAGAGCGTGTTGCCTGCATGTATGTAAGTGCAGCCACGTTTTGCAATGTGCATTGAGGTCAGAAGAAGGTGTTAGTCCCCTGGAACTAGAGTTATAGACAGTTGGCTACTGGGAACAAAATCTTGGTCCTCTGCAAAAGCAGCCAATGCTCTTTAATTTCCAGCCCCCCAGGCTAGATTCTTAAACCTTCTTAAAAGTAGCATCAGCATTTCTTGGACCTTTGTTCTAAGGGAATATGGAATATGGGTCTCTGCAGCCTGTTTAGGTTCTCATGGACATTGCCGTAGTTTCCTGTCTGTTCTTGTTCTAGAGAATATTAAAAATTATCTTTTATAAATACAAAGCAGTTCAGGGTTCATATACAACACACATAACAACATGCTTTCTAAACAGACAGAAATGACAGGTTTTCTAGAGGTCAAGTGTGGTGTTTTGAATGCAGAATGTCCCCAGTAGGCTCCAAGCAGTTAAACACTTTCTCCCCAGTTGGTGGTTATTTGGGGGAGGATTCAGGAGGTGTGGCCTTGCTGGAGGAAGCACAGTCCTGGGGCAGGCTTTGAGAGTGCATAGCCTTGCCAACTTCCAGTCTGTCTCTCTCAGCTTCTGTCTGTTCCAGGTACCTCCTGATCCTATGCCTCCCGCTGTGTTGGACTCTCATCTTTCTGGAAACACAAGCCCAGTAAACCCTTCCTTCTATAAGTGTTTTATCACAGGAACAGAATATAACACACCAAGTAAGAAAGTTGACCGAGCAGTGCCTCACACTGCTTTAGAGGAATGTGGCATTTTAAAAATTACATCTCAAAGATGATATTATGAAAGTAAATTTAAAAATGTGTGAAGAAAATCAGGTTGCCTAGGGGATTTTTCCAGGAGAATAGTAAACATCTAATGAGGAAGTGGGGGGGGGCAGAGTTGTTACTCTGATGGCTATTTTATTTATTTTGTTCTTTTCCATTTGTCAAAGAATTATGAATGAAAGGAAGAAACTTACACATTAGAAAAAAGTTGAATGTAATATTGATTAATCTATTTCACCAAAATCATTATTGATTGCACTTCTGGCACAAACTATAGCTGGATTAGGGCATGCTAGGATGTCTGTTTGGTTGAAGGAGACAGATCAGAGCCTGTTCTGGTAATGTACCTTTTCCAGGTAATATAATGGTATAGTTATGGTACAAAAGGGCTAGGTCTTAGTGGCATATGTTCTTTAGAGAAAGGACTCCTTAGTTAAGCCTCTCTGGAAATGCTCTCATAAACATGTCCAGAGGTTTGTCTCCTAGATGATTCTAAATTCAGTCAAGTTGAAAATGAAAATTTATTATCTCAGTGACACAGTCTAGTACAATACTATCCAATGTGGCAGCCTCCAGCCACATGTGGCTACTGAAGTTTAAATTCATGTTAATTAAAATTTACTACAGTAAAAAATTTAGTTCTTTTGTTTTCTAGGAGCTAACAAATACCTGTAGCTAATGATCATTTAAAATGTAAATGCGGGGGGCTGGAGAGATGGCCTAGCTGTTAAGAGCACCGGACTGCTCTTCCAGAGGACCTGGGTTCGATCCCCAGCACCCACATTGGTGGCTGAGAACCGTCTGAAACTCTAATTCCAGGAGAACTCCAGTTCCAGGGGAATCCGACACCCTCTTCTGACCTCTGCAGCATTGCACGACATGGGTGCACAGACCTGCATGCAGACAGTACATTCATACACATAAAGAAAAATAAATAAAAATTAAAAAAAAATTAAAATGTAAATGCTAGCTAGGTTGGGTGTGGTGGTGCAGGCCTTTAATTCCAGCACTGGGGAGGCAGAGTTCAAGACCAGCCTGGTCTACATAGCGAACTCCAGGCCAGCTGTGACTAAAGGGAGACCCTGTCTCAAAACAAAAGAGTAAACGCTTAGTAGCTACCTGTATCCAGGGGCTGTGACAGTGAACAGTATAGACAGGGCTGTGACAATGAACAGTATAGACATATGACTTCTCCATTAAGGCAGAAATTTCTACTGACCGGTATTGGGGACTTGCAAGCAAGAGGCGAAGCATTAAAGGGTATATGGCACAATCTGGACCTACAGTTAGAAATTTTGTTCAAAGAAGAAGCCTTTTCATGTTATATCATGAAAAGACCTCACCCACTAGGCAATCTTTTTCTGTGAATCACCAGATAATAGATATGTTTGGCTTTGGGGCCCATGTGCACTTTGCCAAAAGCAATACAATTCTACTATTGCATCAGAAGGCTAGTCACAGACAATAGAGATAAGTGATCCTGGGCTCTCCAGCAACACTTTATTTGTAAAACAAACAAACAAAACAAACGGACAGTGAACTGGATTTGATTCACAGACTATAGCATGTTGCATCCTTCATTAGGCCAGTGGAAGCCATATGTGTACTAACACTAGAAAATTCCATAATTGTGTGCCTAGAAAGTGCATTCTAGTAGCAGAGTGAAGATGGATTTAGGGAGTCTAAGAGGCAAGACAATTCCATTCTGGTCAATGAGGGAGTGAGTGACTCAAATTCTGAACTTAGCCTGCTACATGTGGTTGGAGAAAAGCTGCTGTCAGGGCGTTGGTGGCAGGGGAGAGTTATAAAACAAAAGAACATGGTAGCTGCCCTCACCAAGCTATAAAATATAGAAAGAAGAACAAATTTGGGAAAGATGACTTCATTTGGAGTCAGGTGAAATCTGAGGGGCCGGGCGTGTGAGTCATCAGCAGAGGCCTGGGAGAAAGAAACTTAGGGAGGGGAGGAGAGAGCGAGGAGGCCAAGACTTTGTACGAGCACCAGAGAGAAGGTGCAGGTCAAGCCAGCTGAAAGGAGCTGTGAGAGGTGTGTGGAGGATATCTGGGGAGAGTGGAATTGCAGAAATAAGAGAGCACTTTCAAATGGCATTGAGAAGACTGAAAAGAGTCCGTTAAGTTGGACAATTAGGAAATACTTTAGCACATTACTCAGAGTTGGTCTTGGGAAAAAGAAATAAAACAAAAGCCTCCACCAGGGCCTGGATTGTCCTCGCCAGGAACAGCGTTAAGTGGGAGGGTAACTACTTCTGCCCCTTTTGGTGTCCTTAGGATTGCAGGAAGGCAAGAGGATGATTAGCATCCTTTGAATATCATAAAGAATGTGGTCCATAGATCACTCTGTGGATGAGAAGGCAGGTGAGACTTGGTTGTACCAATTCTGGGTGATCTTGATGTAAATTTTGTGGGTTAACTTTATGTTAGGAATGTGGAAAGTGGCTTGGAATCTTTGTAAATTCCTATTTGGAGTTCACATTTTAAGATAAATGAAACAAAAATAGGGGATTTAAGGCCAGGGTTCCAGCAAGGTTTTTTTTTTTTTTCTTGTTATAACCATTTGTAATACATAAAAATATTTGATTCTGAAGCTACTTTAATAAATTAAAAGCAGGTATAATACAGAATCATGGGATTGAGTGTTCCATTTCATACTTCAGTGGTCAAAGGATTGAGTCATGTCTTTGTGTAAACATTTAAAATTTATAGCCACATTTGAAGAGGGTTATAGCAGAAAATACTTTACATGCCTTGTGGATGAACATTTCTCAGTAAATGCTGGGTTATTTGCTTATAAATTTTTTTAATTTTGAAAAAATTGAAAAAAATGGTTTATGGTGGTTAGAAATGGTTCTTGAGAGAATAAGAGTATCTGATCAAGGCATCATTTGCCTTAGAGCTTAAGTAGAGCACTGTTAAGTGTGGGGATGCCATGTTAAGGGAGAAGTAATGTGGAATCCCAGCAACATCAATAGAAGTCTCTTCACCCCAAGTCCTCTTAGATCCTTGAGGATACAGTTGCAACTGAGTTGCAGTTTTGCTGTGGGGTGACTTTGTCTCACTTGGGGCTACTCTGAACTTCCTGGCCAGACCCTGCTCTGACTTGCAGTCATTGTGAGAACACAGAGGGCCACTTGAAGAGTGGAAAGAGCTCTAAAGGACAAAGTGTGAAAAGAGCACTGGATTCTATACAAGCAATACTGAAAATAAAATGACATTCTGTACTACTCCCTTGTTTTTGGTCGTGGGGTAATAGAATTAGAATCACAAAAAGAACTGTTTAAAGAACTTAATAATTTTATAAACAAATTTACTAATACAAATACATGAGAAAGACATCATTAAATAGGGAGAGAGAGAGAGAGAGAGAGAGAGAGAGAGAGAGAGAGAGAAACTGTGATAGAAGAGGTGGTGGACACAATCCTTAGTGCATATTATATTAGATTACATAAAACAATTATTATTATTATTATTATTATACTCCATTACTATATATCAGAATAATGGAAAAAGTGTGATAATGATCCAAAATTTAAAAAATAGTTGACTAAAACATCCATACTATGTCATAATCTCACAATAACAAAATTAGGGTAAGAGAATATGTAAATAGATATTGCTCTAGTTTGCCTTCAACTACCGTGACAAAACACTCTGACTAATTCCAATTTGGGGGGAAAGGGTTTATCTGGCTTGCAATCACAGTCCATCATCCAAGGAAGCCAAAGCAGGAACTCAGGGCAGGAACCTGAGACAAGGGCAGGAACTTGAAGCAAGGGCCACAAAGGAATGCTGCTGCCTGGCTTGCTCCCCTGACCCATGCTCAGCCTAAATTTTTATGTAATACAGAACAACCTGCTCACGGATGGCACTGCCCATAGTGGGCTGGGGCCTCCCGCATCACTAAATAATCAAGAAAATGCCTCACAGATGTGGCCGAAGCCAGTTCAATAGAGGCAATTCCCCAACTGAGGCTCCCTCCACCCAGGTGTGTCAAGTTGACGACTGGCTATCCAGCACAAACACTATTTTAGTTTCACACTAATTCCTTCCATAATTTAGGGAAAAAAAAAAAAAACCAAAATAGATTTATAGAGTTAAGTATAAAAGTTAACAGAGCAAAGATGATGATATTTATCTACAAAGGTATTGATTTTTAAAGAAGTTACAACAGAGGTGGCTGGAGTGATGGCTCAGAGGCTAAGAGCAGCAGCTGCCCTTGCAGACCACCCAGGTTTGATTCCTGGAACCCACAGGACAGCTAACAACTGTCTGTAACTCCAGTTTCAGGGCATCTGATGCTCTCTTCTGACCTCCACAGGCATTGCATGACATGAGTGCACTTACATATGTGCAGGCAATATACTCATATACATAAAATAAAAATAACAAATGAAATAGTTTTAAAAAAGGAATTGCAACAGAGAAGACCAATTCAAATAAAGGAAAAACTCTGTCATACAACCCCCCCAAAGGATATATCTGTAATATGTGCACTAATAAATCTAAAAATACCAAATTAAGATGTTGCTAGGATGTTATTGTATATCTTTCATCACAGCACCAGGGAGACAGAGGCAGGTGGATCTCTGTGAGTTTGAGGCCAGCCTGGTCTACACAGTGAGTTCAAGGCTATCAGGGCTATATAGTGAGACCCTGTCTTAAAAAATAGCAATAACAACTAAAGAATTTATATATGAGAATGTCACTTAATTGGCTAAAGATAAGTCCCCTCCCACTATAAGTCCTGTGAAAGGGAATGCAAACAATATTTGATGTAACTAGAAATGTTCGATTTAATAGTAATCAAGGGAAAGTGATTTACAGCAGTTCTTTATTATTGTTTCAGCATTAAGAATTCAACCTGGGGGCTGGAGAGATGGTTCTACAGTTAAGATTATTGGCTGTTCTTGCAGAAGACCTGGGTTCAAATCCCAGCACCCACTTGGTGACTGACACATGTCTGTTACTCCAGTTCCAGGGAATCCAAGGCCCTCTTCAATCCTCCACAGGCACTGCATGGCATGGGTACACTTACACACACGCAGGCATAACACTTCCCAGATTATCTAAATATCTTTGATATTCACAGAAGGGAGTTTGTGATATGAATAAAAAGATACTTCTAGAAAATCAGAACATAATGACACAAGAAAGTGAACTGCATAAATACCTTGAAAGTAGATGCACAAAGATACTTCTATAATATGAATATGAATACTTCTTTCTTTTCACTTTTCAAAATCATAATCACTCTCAGTACCCACCTGGGGAACCCAGAACCTTTCCCGCTCCTCAGAGACTCTGCCTGTCACTCATTTACCATTGGAAATGTCAGTGAGCAAATCTATGCAAAACTGTATGCAGGGCAGGGGTGGGGGGCTGAGGCAGAGCCTTCATTAGTTTAAGATGACCCTGAGCTGCACTGGGAGATCATGTCTTGAAGATGGTGATGGCGGTGATGAAAGCTTAAGAATGAAGATGGCTTTTGTTTTCTGAAATAATAAATGTGATTGTGATTATGATCTTGGTGTTTCCCATCATTTCACATAAATGAATTGGCATGGACACCCTCAGTTCC
This sequence comes from Rhizomys pruinosus, assembly GCA_009823505.1. Classification (NCBI taxonomy): domain Eukaryota; kingdom Metazoa; phylum Chordata; class Mammalia; order Rodentia; family Spalacidae; genus Rhizomys; species Rhizomys pruinosus. Next base: position 836,945 of record VZQC01010028.1, read on the forward strand.
ATCTGGCGTGGAAGGTTTTGTTTAAAATGGTGTCATTACTTATTAACTTAGAAGCATGGTTTTGCTTTAATCAAATTAGGCTTTTGTAAAGTTAGAAGGCTGCCAATGAATACATATATTATCAGCTCAGCGTATGAAATGTCCAATGCTCCAAGTATCAAAGTTGTCTTGTGAGAATGTCACTCCTCAGAAGGGAGACGCTGAGGGCAGGATGTAATCAGTCCAGAGTAATCCGTGTAGGTGGCTGAAGAGTGAAAGTTTTCATGAGGGAAGAAAGTTGCTGCCAAGTGTTTAAGGAAGTGTCAGACCTGCTTTGGCAGAAGGGAGAGTGGAGTTAGAAGAGGCAGGTATAGAAATGTCTTATGTTCCATCTAGTGATACATTTAGAACAGCATCTATTGAAATGTTAATAGATACTTCAGGTGACTGGACTTCCATTTTCTAAAAAAATAATGTAGCCTCTTACGTTTGAGGGGAGCGATGTCTTGCTGCTATTTTGTTTAATGGATAGCTGGGTAGTAGTCATGAACACACACTGGTTATAGTATAGGACATGAAATACACAGCTCTTTTGACCCACTCTATTTGACGCTTAAACTTTCACATTTTATTACAAAAAATTTCAAACATATATGTAAGTGGTAATTGAAGCTGAAAGTGAACGCCAGCAGCACGCCTCCACCTCGACTCCATCCACATTTTCATGGTTTATTTATTTATTTATTTATTTATTTTTAATTTTCTGTGTATGAATGTATTGCCTGCTTGTGGGTAAATGGACCCATGCTGCACAATGCCCTCAAATGTCAGAAGTGGGTGTTGGATTCCCCTGGAACCATGTGGGTGTTGGGAATAGAACGTAGGTTCTCTGCAAGAGCAGCCAGTGCTCTTAACCACTGAGCCATCTCTCCAACCCCAACCTGATCTACATTTTTTTGCTAGCCTTTGCTCTTATTTGATCCCATCTACCCCCAAGTAAGTTGCAGACATCAACTTCCTATCTGATACCAAATTTTAACCATCCCCCAATTCCTTCTTCATGCATACATTCAAGACCAGCCCAGAACCTCCCAGGAGACTGGTGTATATCCAATACAGTGTACTACTTCTACTCCAAACATATCCAAAACCAGTTGCTTAGTGAGGGGACAAAGTTCACCAAGCCATACACTGATTCTATATATCCCAGACTGTTCACTGTTATTCAGCTCAGAATATTAAATCCAGAAGTGGAAACTGCTTTCTTGGTGTGGAGGAGGGGGTCATCAAGTCCAGTGTCTTCAGGAACCAAGCAGGGAACACAAAGAATGAACTTGTAGGGGCTGGAGAGATGGCCTAGCCGTTAAGAGCGCCAACTGCTCTTGCAGAGGACCCGGGTTCAATCCCCAGCACCCACATGGCGCCCGAGAACCGTCCGTAACTCCAATTCCAGGAGAACACCAGTACCAGGGGAATCCGACACCCTCTTCTGACCTCCGCGGCATTGCACGACACGGGCGCACAGACCTACATGCAGACAGTACATTCATACACATTAAAAAAGAAAAAAAAAGAAAAAAAGAAAAAAAGAAAAAATAAACCCACAAAGAACGAACTTGTGTAAGATCCTCAATCAAGTTTGATGATAAGACTGACTCAGCCTTGGTGTAGGGGATATGACGAAGAAGCAGAGCCACCCGGCACGGGGAGGCTGAATTGATGATGGAGGCAAGGCATCTCGTTCCACCTCTGGCACACTGGCGCCTGCTTTTAAAACATCTAGCATCTCTCCTTGTTTCTACACTGTGGATTCAGTGCTCTTAAAAAAATTTTTTTTTTCAAAAGAATAGGGCAGGGTGTGGTGGCGAACACCTTTAGTCCTAGCTCTTGGGAGGCAGAGGCAGGCGGATCTTTGTGAGTTCAAGGCCACCCTGGTCTACAGAGTGAGTTCCAGGACAGCTGGGGCTACAGGGAGACCCTGTCTCGAAAAGACCAAAAAAAAAAAAAAAAGAATAGTAAACAGCATACTATCAAACAGAATCTTTCATATATTTATGCATGCAACATTTATTACCATTCAGTTAAATACAGATCTTAACAATGAAATCGATAAACACAGATTCCAAATGCAAAGATGTATGAGTTTCTAGTTTTTACAAGTTTCCTGCCCAAGAAAGCATTATTCTCCTAAGTCTGGATTGATCACTTACATCCAATGAACCCAAAGAAAAGAGAAGCCAGTTTCTAAATGATCAAATGATCTTAGGAATGTGCCTGATGCCCATTTCAGGGGAGAAGGTGACTCACAAGTGAAATAGAGGGACTTACTCCATGGAAGGGGAAAATAGTGAGAAAACAGTGCTGTAACTCCCTTTCACCTTGGTCTGCTCACCAACATTTAACAACACTGGCTCAGGCTAGTTAATGTTTCCTCTTGGGCACTGAAGCCACCTGTAGCAGGCATGTCCAGTAGTTTCAGGTGAATTCTGCTTAGAAATCAGAAGTTAACAGCAATTCTACTCTCACAGTCATTTCTTTGCTTAATAATTTTGGAAACTCCCCGAGTCACCCTCCCCCACCTTGCAAGTGACTAATCTGAACAATATACACGGCTCAGTCTTGTTACCTCTGGATAACCAAGCTCCCTGACCAAAAAGCTCTGAAATGCTATCTCATGTGGTTATGGGGATATGTGATAAAATTAGTTTCATTCAGATGAATGTCCTCTTGTGATAAACTCAACTGTCCCCCCCCCCCCCAAGTTGTAGTGTATAAAACTGGGAGTAGTTCCTTTGGCTTCCTTCCATGTGTTGCTGGATCAAACTACATTCGTGTACTTTAAGCCTCCTCCATGTCTATCAAATGTTCTTAGTAGATTTCACCGGAATTCTTTCATCTAAATGCCTGTTGTAAATCAAATTCGGCAGATGTTTATTTCAACTCTACTTCTATAGTCTCTGCCAGGATCTACATAAGGGTTGAATTTATCGTTGGTTTAATCAGTTTTTATAGCTCAAATCAGAATGTAGAATGGTAAGTTTCTGGTTTTATAATTTCACTACCTGGGCTCAAAAAGATGTGATAAAATTCTGATTTTTTTTTTAATGAAAAAAGTTCATTTTTAGCAGTATTTTAAAAGAATATATAACTTTTTTGGGGGGGGAAAGAAGGTCTTTTCTAAAACAGAATGTCCCAACATGATGTAAAGAAACAAGAAAACATTCTTTAAAACACTTTAAAATTCCCATTTCCTAAATACTTTGACCAGATTTGTTCTGAAGGTTCTTAACATATTTTACCTAAAAGTAAATATCTTAAAATACTTTTGCATAGTGTTTGCTGTATGTCTGTCATTATTTTAAAGACATTGATACAGAAATCATGCAACCCTTACAATAGTCCTATTAGATAGACACAGTGACTTTTTACATATGGGGAAACTGAGTCAGAGAAAGGCTGCGTCGTTCATAGTTACACAGTTGATAGTGAATAAAACTGCAATTTGCACATAGGAAGTCTAGCCTTAGAATGGATCATTAGTGTTTTTTAGTAAAAATTGACCAGTTTCCAGGTAGAATTCTAGACAAAATGGCATAGTTAGGTTCAAAATGAACTAAGTAGTAAATGAATAACTAAAATAATCTTTAGATGTTTGTACGATTTGGGGAATTAAAATAAATACCTGAGCTCAAGGGCAGCATGCCTCAGACTGGAGCTCGAACAGCTGTTATTTAGCAGATGGTTCAAATGTGTAGCCAGGCTAAGGATCACTGATCCAGAACCTCTTTAGCCAAGTGTTAGTACAGAGGATCATAAATTTTACTGTGTCTCAAGCCTATGTGGCTTGTTAATCTACAGCTGGCTCATCTCATCCCCAGAGTTTCTTATGCAGTAAATACTGGGTTCCATGAAGTTATTGGGTGACATGGCTGTCTCTGGCTTAGGGAGCACAGTCAGAGAACTCTGTCTGTGTTGACAGGTTGGCAAGGGTTAGTGATGGGAATACAGATGGAGCTGGGTGAATTCTCCCAGTAGCATGGCAGTCTTTGTGCTGACACATTTCTCCTGTTTTGTTTATTTACCCAATAACATTTGTCAAAAATGAGGGAAAGGAGAAAAAGAAGGGAAGGGGAAGTGATAGAGAAAATAGATCAACTTCAGGACACAGTAAGTTAAAGTTTGGAGGTTCTCTCCTAATCATATGTCAGCAAAAGACTGGATAGGAAATGAGAAAGTTTTAATGACAGTTACACTCATGAGAAGACAAGTCTCTGGTATCAGGAAGAGTAGAGAAACAATCAGTGACTCTGAGGACTGCAGAGGAGGTTTTGTTCTTGGTATGGAAGGATTCATTTGTTCAGTTCCTGTAGGGCAACCTACACAGCTGAGCAAGATGACCCTTGGAATTCAGGGCAAACGAAAGAGCCTTCACTTTCTCCTTCTCGCTACCAAGAAAGAAGATTAAGTGATCTGCTACTACTGACAGTGTGGGGATACATAGTCCAGTGGTTTTCAGCAAGGTGGGATTGTGCCCTTTCCCACCAGAAACCATTCCAGAATATCTAGAAGTGCTTTGCGCTGCAACAGTTGCCATAGGGCAGGTGCTCCTGACATATAGTTGGTAAAGAGCAGAGATGCTGCTAAACCTCCTGCAATGTTAGAATATCTGCTTCTCTATTTCTTCTGGCAAATTTTACCAATAGGAATATACCTAAAAATACTTCTCATATGAAAAGGTGTTCTATTATTTCCACTTTAGGACTGTGAAATTACCTGCTCTATCTAAAGCCAGAAGCTGTATCCATTGCCTCTGTCCCCCACCCTTTTAAAATTCTAGAATCATATTAAGAAGAAGAGCATCAGAGAATACTTGGGCCAACACTGAGTTGGAGACAGAATTTCTGAGGTGTCTGGGTCAAGATCCCTCAGGAAGAAACGAGGAGACTGAACCTGGATCCCAGGGCTCCTTGCTAGGTTGAAGGATTATTAACCTGGCACTGTGTGTCTGTTCAGCTTTTGATGTGTTTTTTCCTCCCATCGTCACACTGGGTACTTTTGGGCTTCATTCTCACAAATTTCTGCAGTTTCCTTACCAATAAGTTGCAGGGAGAAGACAAGGAAAGGCAGAGTTCCCACTAATTATTTGGATCGGGATATGGCCTATCTGTGGATAGTTGCTTACCTGGACACTTCTTCCCAGAGGAGGCAGGGGCTGGTTATGGTGGTCACACAGAAAAAGAGCTTGGGTGTGGAGGGCCAAGAAACACAAAGCTTGCTACAGCTCTTCAGCTTCCCATCACAGGGGCACCGGAAATCCTTCACTAGGGTGAGCACTCTGGAAACAGTGACATTGATGGTGGCTATGACAGAAGTTGGCATGACAGCCCATAGGGATGGTTGCCAGTGTGAAGAAAGTGCCCTTCAACTGCTGAAGGCTAACTCTGGGCTTTCTTTCCTACAGAATTGCTCTTTGTAGAATGCAGTATAACGTAGAAAAGCACAGGCTCTAAAAACAGACTGAAATGTGCTAAACCCCAGTTCTGGTATTTAGCAGCTGTGTGGCTGTGAGCAAGATATCTGCTCTCTCTGAGACTTAATTTTCTTAGTTATAAAATTCGTAATGGGGGCTGGAGAGATGGCCTAGCAGTTAAGAGCGCCGACAGCTCTTACAGAGGACCCAGGTTTGATCCCCAACACCCACATGGCGACCGAGAACCATCTGAAACTCCAATTCCAGGAGAATTCCAGTTCCAGGGGAATCCGACACCCACTTCTGACCTTCGCGGCATTGCATGACACAGGTGCACACACTTGCATGCAGACAGTACATTCATACACATACAGAAATAAGCCCCAACTCCAGCAGAGCTTTTCTGCATCCTAATCTGCTGAGCTATGAAGCAAGCAGCCTCAAACACCCACTCCAGAAAGAAGAGCTGGTCCTACCACTATGCCTTCCCTGTAATAATGCACTGCATCTCCTTAAAATATGAGCCAAAATAAATCTTGGATAAATCTTACTTCCCCTAAATTGTTTCTGCCAGGTATTTTATCACAGTGAGGTGAGAAGAAAACAATACAGGCAGTCAGTGTCTATAAGGATGATTATAGGCTTTAATGAGACAGTGTATCTCTGGGCCAGAGAGATGACTTAGCAGTTAAGAACACTGGCTGATCTTGAAGAAGACCTAGGTTCAGTTTCTAGTACCCACATGGTGGCTAACAGCTGTTTGTAACTCCAGTTCTCGAGGATCTGACCCTCTCTTCTGGCCTCTGTGGGCATTGCATGAGACAGATTCACTTACATACATGCAGACAAAACATACACATACAAATAAAATAAAAAATGAATTACAAAAACCAAGACAATGTGTCTTAAGGCTTATCAGGGTTAACTGTCAACTTACTTTCTTCTTGTGTTTCTTAGAAGTGTCTATACCTTCTTAAGAAACTATCTATTTGGAGTTAAAAGGAAGGGGACCAACCTTCTCTCAGCATCTGTGCCTGTAATTGCTTTATAATTACATCTTACTGTCCACATTGGTCCAGTGGAAAAATTCTCAACAACATCAGAATCTTGGGATGAAGGAACAAACTTGGAACTTAAGAGGCTTAGGAGAAGGCATAAAATTAGAAAGCGACATTAACCTATAAGAGGTAAGAAATGCAGAGGTTTTAAAAAATTATATTATGGCATCTTTCAAGAAGAAAAAAGTATCTTTCTACAATTGTTATAGAATGTCAAATGCAATCCTGGGGAGGGGGGAGATAAGTTAAAGAGAAAAATACTTCCTAACAAAGTACAACCCTGATAATCTGGAAAGATAGGTATGCAAATACAAAGGTACGCGTGTATACACAACACTGAAAGGAGAAATTTACTTATTATGCCACTATTAAGAAGTAAATTTAAATGGGCCCTCAAGAAAATTATTTGTATTAGAAGTCAAATAAATGTATTTTTATTTACTCATTTTCTAATAGACCTGCCAATAGGAAACCATCAATGCTTGTGACGGTCTTTTTTATATTACTATAAAGAAAAAGGAAAATTGAAAGAAAAGCAGCTGATATGTCCACTGTACTATTCTAAAGACCGAGGGCAATAGAAATAAGAATCAGCAAAAGAAATATAAGAAATCTTCCACCCTTTGAAAATGATTAAGAGAAGTTATGTAATAATGCATAATTGTTTTAAATGGCCTATCATTAAAAATGATATCATAACTTAGTATTCAAGATATTTAAAATAAGGCCTAGAGAGAAGAGTCAGTAGTTAGAAGCAATGGCTGCCCTTGTAGAGGACCCAGATTTAGTTCCCAGCATCCACATGTGGCTAACTGTAACTCCAGTTCTAGAGGATCTGATACTGTCTTCTGAGCCCTGTGGGGACTGCATGACACAGGTGCACTTACATGCATGCCAGCAATACACTCATGCAAATAAAGTAAAATAAAAATAATAGAACGAATACATTTAGAAAGACACTTTAAATAAAAAGCAACGAGGAAATTTTTAATAAAGTTTGATAGCACAGAAAATTATATTTATGAAACTTGTACTTAAAATGATTAAATTCTAGAATATGTACACATTTAAAGATTGTCCTTAGGTAATAGAGCTGTAGGAATTTTTATTGTTCATTTCTATGGCTCTATATTTGCAAGAAGTTTTTTGAATAATACGTGTTACTGTTACAATAAGAGTCTGTTCAGTTAAAGTTTCTTTTCTTCTATTTCATCTTGTTTTCCCTTAGGAAATACACATACTATAGCTTTTGTAAACCATAGTGCCCTTGTTTGTTTTTGAAGATGTCAGTAGTTAAGTCAAGCTGTTTGCTTAAACTCCTGGACCTAAAGACCCAGTGTAGAGAGACTGCAGGGTTTGTAAGTCATGCCTCCAGTGTGATGTTGCTGCCGGGAGGGTATGGCACCATTTCCTCCAGGCTGGGCACTCCCTTCCCCATGACTCTGCAACTCTCCTTCAGTCTCTCCTCCTTTTTACTCTCTTCCGCCACTGCAAGCTTACCCCCACCCCCGTTACCTCTACCCTTTCTTTATTCTGGTTTAAAGAGCTCTGATAGTACAAATATTTCTAGATGCATGCTTTACCTTCCTTATTCCAAATGAGCAAGCGTAGGTGGTGCTCATCTTCCCACTGGGCACCACCAAAGTTGTCTTTATAACAGAGTGGCACATCTCTGGTCTTTGGTGGGTGGGGGGTGGTGTGGAGAGATGGTGTGATATAAAAAATGGCTCACTTTCTGAAGTCTGGGAACAAAATCTCACATACATTTTGGAAGTCAAAAATTTTTTTATAGGAAATCTGGGAAACTGTGAATCTTAATATCAGTGCTGCAGTTTGGCTACATTATAGATTAAACAAATTTTTTGTGGACCACCTGGGAACATATTTGCTATTTTAATGTGCTCTAAATTATGACTTTCAATTAACTTTGGGAACACAGCCTGTTCCTAAGGTTTGGGTTTTGTTTGGTTTCCTTACTTAAACAGTAAAATGCATTTTACAAAGAACTCCTTTTTCAAAATCTCCCATGTTACCAAGTGGCCCACTCCAACAGCAATACAGCCGCACACATTTCACTGGAATCCTCATCTGAGATCCAAAGCTTTCCTCCCTGGAGCTGTGACTATGGTACTGGTATGTTCCCAGCTCTTTTCAGAGGCAAAGGCAAAGAACTCAACTTTCCTTTCTGTAAGACATACTTCTTCCCTCTGACAGTTCAGTCAGAAAAGGGAACCTACGAAGCTTTGCTTTCAAAGGGCACAATACTCAGCAGCTTCCTCAGCTAGAGAACAAAGGACAAGCAAAAATTCCAAAGGCAGGGAGAACTTGGCCATGACCCTCCCCTCTCTCCATACACATACGAAGATTAGCATGTCTGCCAGGTCAGAGAGCCATAAAATTCATTACTTACCATTTCTATTGGAAAGAGCTGATGTGCCTGGCACACAGTGACCCTGCAGACGCTGTGACTCAGGCAGTGAATGTGCAAGTTAGCTCTGAAGAGTGAACTTCCTTTTCTGAGCAGTGTGGTCTGACCAGCCTTCACACATTGATATGTGAGGTTATATTTGCATGTTATCTGAGCCCAGGAGCATTTGTATAATTGGCTAGGTTTATCTTTCTATTCTGTAATAACATAAGAAGAGGAGAAGTTTGGGGGTGTCTGAAAGATTGACATAAAAAATTTAAGATGTGCCTGGATATTAAATTCTGTGTGCTATTATCCTGTTTTTATTTAAAAAAATCTCTATTTAGGGATATATATATATATATATATATATATATGTGTGAGCATAGCCATTTATCATCTATCATCCATCCATCTATATCCATCCATCCATCAAGGACCCACACTAAAGTCTCAACAGTGTTTGACTTGGTTGGAGATATTATTCTAACTAATTCTTGCTTTGTATTATGCTTAGTTTTTCAAGTTTTCAGTTTTGAGCACATGACACTTAAGTAAAAAATAACTATAGTATTAAAAAGACTAAAAAAGATCCCAGTCATTTAATCAACAACTTTAAATATAGTAGAACTCTGTTGTGGAATTTAAATGGCAGAAATATTCATAAGCTTGCCACAGAATGTTGTCATTCATTTCATTTAGAAAGTTAAAAAAAAAAGTCAAACAAAGTTGATGTGCTTGTTCAGTTTGGAGTAATGTGTGTTAGCATCTCACACTGTTGTCTCTCACAGTGCTGAACTATGTACATACTGAACCAGATAGAGTTAAGAGGATTCATTACATTCTCAGTTATCACTCTTCTTAATCCATCAGAGTACCTCTTTGAATACATCCTGACGATGTGGATTTAGCTGCTTTATTTTGAATATATAGTTTGCTACCAAAATAAGTTCAAAGGCAAAGATCATCTTTGGTTCCATGTAAAAGGAAGGTAACTGATTCCTTAGCTCTGGTTATAAGTTTCTAGCTCTTCGTTTTAAGGACTTCAGTGTTTATTCAGCATAGGATCACTGAATTTCTGTACTTGATGCTGAGCTAACTCTAGTTACTACCATGTCCAGATGAAATAAAACTTAAAATGTTCTCTATTACTTATTCCTTAATCTTAAAGTAGTTTAAAAAAAATCAAGTTGTGATTAGAAATATCAACAGCATCATTGTTGTGACAAGGCAGCAAGGTAGGGGGTGAAAAGAGCCTCCTAATCACTTTGAACCTTTAGGTATTATAAAGGGGGTGGAGCTTATGCATGGTTGCACTCTAGAGGCATGGCTAGGAGTCTGAAATGTGATAGCAGGGCTTCTGATGCACATAATAAACAATGAATGCATGCAGGAGGATGCTCAGAGCAAAACAGAAACGGGGGGAGCAGTCATTTAGATATGACACATTTGCAGACAAAGGCCTTGGGATGGAGCAGTCTTTACCTTAACTAGAAGCGGTTTATTGGAATGGACGTTATCAACCCTTCAGGTACACAGCTTATGGTTGAAAACAGTAGTCCTTAGCTAGGCTGCATACCAAACTCACTTAGGAAGATTTTAAAACATACCAGTGTGTAGATTTCACAACAGCTAAATCAAGCTCTCTGGGGTTGAGATCTGGGCTTCACTATGTGTTTAAACCATCCGGATGTTTCTAAAGTTTTTTTTTTTTTAAAGGAGAAGAAGGTGACATATCAGCAAGATAAGGACCAGATCAGCCAGCAGGCAGGAGCAATCCTGAAATCAGATACTTCACTGCTGAATTTCGAAAGACATTTGAACTGTGTGCTGTGGAACTGCTCATTCTTGGTCCTGTTTTTCTGTTTAAAACAACAACAAAACCCACCACTAACAACCACCACCACCACCTACCCCTTCAAAACAAAACAGAGCTGAATAAAAATCACATGATCAAAAGTCTAGCAATTACTTGTTTTTAGTGCAGCCAATTGGACAAGTCTTTGTTTAGAGAGCTTGTAGTGCCAATTCAGTCATCTGAATTCCGTTTAAACTTGAGCTTATTTCTAAGTGCAGGTTAAGATACATTTTTGTTGTTATTGAAATCCAGCGTTCTTCCAAACACATATTTAAGAAATATATTTTGGCTGAGACAGGAAAGCAAAGGGTTGTACTTCTCAACTCAAACTAAAAATTCAATGTTTTTATTTTTATTTTTTAGAACTTTAGGATATATGTGAACTATTACACTTTCGAGTATATTTCCTGTGAAATCAGTTAAGTACAAAGAAGAAACAGGAAATGCACTCCAAATGAGAGACAATATTATACCATCGACTACAAAAGATAAACCTGTGTTTTCCCAGCTTGGGGTCTGACGTTATTCTTGCTCTTGGAAGGGAGGAAGCCTCATGGAATGCAAAGTGCTGATGATTCTTGAAAGAGCAGAGTCCACTCTCTCTTTTTGTATATTTGCATAGCAGGAAACAGTTTTTGTTCAAGCACTAGAGAAATGAGCCTGCTTCTCCAGTGCTCACAGTAGAAACTGGGTGGAAATGGTGGAATCCAGAGACACTGGGTTCTGAAAGGTTTCGAAACCAACCGAAATTTCCAGTCAAATTCAGATTGCAAGTAGATAAAGGAGAGAACAGTGACAAAATTCACATGTTTAAAAAACATGGTTAAAAAAAAAAATGCTGGCGTGGTGGCACATGCCTTTAATCCCAGCACTCGGGAGGCCAAGGCAGGCAGATCTTTGTGAGTTTGTGAGTTCAAAGCCAGCCTTGACTACATAGTGAGTTCCAGGACAGCTGGGGAGACCCTGTCTCAAAAAGAGAGAGAGAGAAAAAAACCAAAACAACATGGTTACTGCTTTCTCAGTGAGACCATTGAAGGAGTATGGTTGCCATTGTTAGCATAGAATGTGGGAAATAGTTACAATTTCTGAGAGCATTTCATCTTTATAACCCATTCCATTTTAAGGAACAAATGGTCAGATATTCTATGTGCTCAACGTTAATAGGCCTGGCTGGAAGATGGGAGAGAGAATAGTGAAGGATGCTGAGTATCACCTCCTCCAGGAAGTCTCTTCAAATACCTCTTTTTCCTTTTTCTGGGTTCTTGCAGATGACACAACAAGTGCTGGTTTTGGTGTTCTTTAATTATGTCACATGAATTGGGTTTGGCTCAGCAACTAGATTTGCACCTCCTCGGTGAGGATTAGCGTCCATCCTACCCTGCTCACCCCTAGATCATAAGACAGTTTTTAAAAAAATCCTGTTTGGACAGGCCACTGGGAACTTGGTCATATGAACTTGCAACAATGTGACAGCATGCACAAGACCCAGGCCAGCTCAGGTGGACAAAAATCCAGCATAGAACTGGGGAAATGGGCAGGAGGCCCCACCCCTCGCTGAAGAGCTATTGGCAACTGATTACTACTGCTGAGCGAGATAAAGTAAATCTCAAAGGAAGTGACTCTTGATAGGCTGACTAGACGCTAGTGGATGAACTTGCACTGGGACATCAGAGTACAAATACTTGACTGCTAGGACTTAACATATATGACAGAATGAATGAAATCCAGTGGGAGGGGGCTATGGAGCATGAATAAGGGAGGGGGGTCTAAATTTTATTAAGATTTATCATGTGAAATGCACAAAAATCAATAAAATATATTTTTCTGCACTCAGGAGGCAGAGGCAGGAGGATCCCTTTGAGTTTAAGGACAGCCTGGTCTACACAGTGAGTTCCAGGCCAGCTGGGGCTACAGGGAGAAAAAAAGGCCTGGACTGGAGAAATGATTCACTCAGTGTTAGCAGCACTGGCTGCTCTTGCAGAGGAGGGGGTTTCAGTTCCTAGCACCAACACAACAGCTAACAAACATCTGTAACACCAGGGAATCCTATGCCCACTTCTGGCCCCTTCGGGCAATGCACAACATGGGTGAAACTAACATATATGCAGACAAAGTACTCATACACATAAAAATGTCCTGTTTTTAGCTTCTAGGTTCTGCTTTGAATCCAATTAATGCATGGTACGGTTTTGCATACTGCAAATACTGCACTGCACAGCAGCCTGCAAAGCCTGTTATTTCTGGGACCTGGAAGAGAACCCTTAGCTAAAACAGGGCCAAAGACTCTGAGAGGGTTGCACTGCTCTTTGATGAAGAAATTAAAATACAGAAATGGTTAGTGATCCCCACAAGTTTCCAGTCTAGGAGCCAGGTCAGTTAAAACCATTATTTTTTAATCTCGTGTGTGTTTATTAACATACATTTGAACTGTGTCAGCAAAGGACAACTCAAACTCAGGAAACAGAGTCACAGGAATCACGGAAATTCTAGCTCTTCTGCTTGGATAGATATGGGACAGCCAAGAGGAAAGAAAGCCAGAACGGGCTGGTTGAGGAAGACCTGCTGGTAAGAGTGGGTGTGTCCTTCATTAGGCCTTTCTCTTTCACTTTCTGTTCTTAAAACATTAGGTTTCCCTGCCCCCTCCCCCATTTTTTTTAGGAAAGGAAGTTGTGTTTCAGAACATCAAGGAGCTGGAAAAAATTAACATTAATCAACTTCACAGAAAAATAGACTCCCCCTTTGTTAAAGGAGAGTTCCCAATATATTTTAATAAGATGAGAAAGTTGGGTTTACATTCAAGGGCAAAGAGCTTCCAGTGTAACCTGGCCAAAGGTTACTATTAGGTAATAAAAAGGGCCGTGTACCCCCAGCCCCCAGATAAAAAGGCACATGAGGCTTAAGTCACGCCAGGAACATGCTTTACTTCCATGTGAGATTACCAGCAAGGTAATCTCACATGGAAGTAATTACCGCCTGCAGACACGTGGTGAAACAGAGCAGCGTGACAGAGAGAGAGAAAGATGGCGCCTGGGGCCCACCCACTTATAGCCATGGGGTGGGGTCTCAGGTACAGAGGAAGCGCTCAGAAGATTGACAGCCTCTGGAGGAAGTGGGTATCTGTGTCCCTTGGGATTCTGGGAAGCCCAGACCTAACAGTTACTAATCTAAATTGTTTACTAAAGTTGGATTATGGAAAACTATTCAGACTTAAGGAGTCCTTTATTAATCCAAGTAAATTGGATAGCGCACAGACAAAGGACACAATTTGTAAAGGAATTCTGTATTCTACGTTTTTTGCTCTTTTTGTCTGTTATCTGTTGCCTTTTCCTCGGATCTTTGGAGACTTGATTCACTGTGGACCTGTTGAGTCCTATTTTCTCTTCCATTTCTTACTTCTTCAGTTCATGCATATTTCTCTCAGAAGCACAGTTCGAGCAGAATTGTTCTGTCCTACTTTCTGTGTCCTTTACCCAATTAAAGGAGTGAAAGGAAGTGGTACACACCTTCAAGAGGCTGGGCTTCACCTTGGCCAACTTGTTAAGGATAATCTGTTCTTCAATGGACAGATCTCCCACATTTCCCTTCCTCCTTTCTTCCTCCTTCCCAAGTTTCAACAACAGGAAGGATAAACCACAGGGGTTAGAAAATAAACAGGTGTGCCTTGCAGTTTTCCAGACTGAAAGAAGATAAAGGAAAAATGTTCCTTCTCAGAGTTCTTTCCCTGGCCCATTGTTAAGTAAGTAATTGCAGGTGCAAATATACTAATTTTCTGAGTCTGTTTTATTTTTAAATTTGAAATTACAATATAAAAACAACAATATAAATGTTATTAAGAGCTTATATTTTTGTGTACTTTTAGAATATGACTTAAAACTTGTTTAAAACAGCAAATTTTAAAGTTATTCACTTAATTAATTTTATTTATTTATTTATTTATTTATTTATTTATTTTTATATTTTTGAGGCAGGGTCTCCCTGTAGCCCCAGGTGTCCTGGAACTCACACTGTAGACCAGGCTGGCCTTGAACTCACAAAGATCCACCTGCCTCTGCCTCCCAAGTGCTGGGATTAAAGGTCCAAGTGCTGGGATTAAAGGCATATCCCACCATGCCCAGCAATTTAATTTATTTATTGAGGCCATGTCTCTCTATAGCCCTAGCTGGTCTAGAACTCACTATGAAGACCAGACTGGCCTTAAATTCACAGAGATCCACCTGCCTCTGCCTCCTGAGAGTTAGGATTAAAGACATGTACCACCATGCCCAGCCCTAAAATGATCTTTAAGTTTTAACTTTTCCTTGAGCTTCTGTCACTCAACTCTGTGTCTTACAGTCACTTTGTTTGTCTGTTTGAAAGGTTGTTCAATTTAAGAGCCATCAGGCAGATAGCCTCTTTATATACAAAACTATCTGACTGACTCTCTCTCAGCTTATCTGCCTATCTTCCTTGTGGTCAGAGCAGGAACATTTCTATATTTAAATTAATCGTACATCTTGGAACTTGGTGCTGTTACTTAGTAATGATGTTAGGAGAGTTTATGATGTGACTTTGAAGACAAATTCATTAGAACTTAATTTTTCAAATAATTTAATGTCATTCTGACCCTTTTTTCTCTTGTTCATTCTTAGTTTATTGACTTCAGTAAGCTGCCACTTGTAGAAAATAAGTCACTAAATCAATGAATGATAGCAGAAAGACTTGATAACCACACGGAAAGGAATGAACCGGAGCCTGATATTATACAAAAAAGAAACTTAAAGTAGACCCAAGACTTAAATATTGGAGCCCAGAAAGCTATAAAACACTTAGAATACTTTGGGAGAACATCTGATAGCACTGACATTGGGTCTAATGATTTCTTGATATAATACAAATATCAAAGTTAGCAAAAGAAGAAATAGAAAATGTACTTCATTGACATTAAAGGGATTTTATCCATCAAAGGATGTTGCCGTTTCTTCCTCTCTGTTCCTGCAAGCAGACTCTTAGTTCCTCAGCATGGTTGCTGAGGAGCCAGGAGGGGCAGGGGTGAGCCCTAGACAGGTCAGTGGAGAAACTAACCTGGGAGAGATTCCAAGGGAGTAACTCAACTTTATTGGCACCATTTGGGGTCTTTATACCGGACCTTGCGAAGTGGGAATGGGGGTTGGGGGCCTACAGGAATTTAGAGCATATAGAGGGTGCTAGCCAACTGAAACAGAGGTGTGTTCTCTAGATCACTACAGGAATGTGACAATGTTTTGCTCAAAACATTAAAGGCAGAGCGAGGCAGGTTATATCCATTGGTGAGCAGGAAATCAACAGGTGGTCGTCATTCTCCCCCCGCCCCCCAGGGCTGGGGGTTGTCAGCCTCTCCCTGGAGGTTGTCAGGGCCTCTGAAGCTGATTTCCTAAGTGCTCCAGCCAAACCGAATGCCCACAAAAGGACACTATCAATAGGTTGAAATGGAAACTCCAGAATGAGAGAAAACATTTGCAAATAAACTATCTGATAAGGGATTAGAATCCATAATATGTAAAGAATTCCTACAACAAAACAACACAATAAATTACCTGACTCAAAATAGGCAAAGGACATGAAAATATTTTTGGCCAATTAAACAAATGACCAATAAGCACATGAGAAGATGTTCAACATCACAATTATTAGGGAAAATCAATACACATTGAGATAACATTTTGCACTAATGAGGATGGCTATAGTTAAAGAAAAGCAGAAAATAACAAGTGTTGGTTATAATAATGAAAAATTGAAACTTGGAGTCATTATTCCTGAGAATGTGAAAATGATAAGACCACAATGGAAACACTATGCTTTCCTTAGCAAATTGGACATAGGTTGATAGATGATCGAGCAACACTGATTCTGGATATATACAAGTGGAATTTGTTAGGTCTGGGCTTCCCAGAATCCCATGGGACACAGGTGCCCACTTCCTCCAGAAGCTGTCAATCTTCTGACCCCTTCCCTTGTACCTGAGGTCCTGCCCCATGGGCATAAATGGGTGGACCCCAGCCACCATCTCTCTCTCTCTGCCCCTCTCTCTGCCCTTTTTGCCTCTGCCCCTGCCCCTCCTGCCTTTCCCCCCTGCCATGCTGTCTGGTTCCACCACATGTCTGCAGGTGGCCTGTGCTGGCCGTCCCACATAGAAGTAAAACATGTTCCTGGTGTGACTTAAGCCTCATGTGGCTTTTTATTTGGGGTTCATCCTTTTTTATAATCTAACATTATGGTGCTGTGCACTCAGTTGGGGTTCAAAACGTTTTGATCAGGCAGACTGTTCGCCGGCTCGGGATGTTTTGATCTGGCAGAGCCCTCGCCAGCTCTCACCCTGAAAAGGACCTCCTAACCTTTTTTGGGAACCCCTGGACCTGCCAGTTGCATATTTCTCTGGACAGCCAGCTTCCACATTTCTGGATGAGGTGCCAGTCTTCTCTCTCTCTCTCTCTTTCTCTCTTCTCTCTCTCTTTCTCTCTCTCTCTCTCTCTCTCTCTCTCTCTCTCTCTCTCTCTCTCTCTTTCTCTCTCTCTCTCTCTTTCTCTCTCTCTCTTTCTCTCTCTCTCTCTCTTTCTCTCTCTCTCTCTCTTTCTCTCTCTCTCTCTCTTTCTCTCTCTCTCTCTCTTTCTCTCTCTCTCTCTTTCTTTCTCTC